>PVLA01005304.1:0-150421 GCA_004027455.1 Hydrochoerus hydrochaeris | reverse complement strand
GGAGAGGAGAGGAGAGGAGAGGAGAGGAGAGGAGAGGAGAGAAGAGGGAAAAAGGGAATGGAAGGAGACACAAAGACAGGAAAAGAGTGAGGGAAGTTTGCTAACTGCAAGTTCACAATAAATAAGTAAATAAAATAAAATAGACAACAGTACAAGTTCAGAAAAAAACTGGAAAATTGATGAAGCCTTTCACAAATGGGTCTTACAGAACAGTTGAAAATCGAGTTATCTATCTTTCTGTTCCAGTTTCACACTGATCTATCTTCTCTGAAAGTTGAAACATGACCAGCTCGGAAAATACGTTCCTGAGCAAAGTAACCGTGGTAGTAGAGAGAGCACTTCTGGTAGCGGGAGTGGCTTCTCTAGTTGCCTGTAAATACTGAGTTGAGAATGTGCGTGGTGCAGGAGAGAAGTGAGGAACGGCCTTCCCCAGGACCCATTTCCCCGTAGAGACACATATTCTAGTCTGCACCATTTCAGGAAGCAGAAGTAGAAATGCCCCGATCGAGGAGAAGATGTAGAGGTCTGTGCAGATTTCCACCAGGTGTGAGATGATACCTAAGATACACAGAATGACTCCCGTTTTCTTACTGGAAACTGGGATATTTTAATGAGGAAACAAAAATCCCTTTTTCTGGGGTCAGAATAAAATGTTCGTCATCAACTTTGGTCAAAACTCTGGAGGCATCGGAGTTTATAATGCTGGATCGCAAGACAGTCTTATGATTGGTGATAGCGATGGCTCTAAACCAGTCCTGTGCCCTCAGCAGCTTTGAAAACAGAACATAGATATTAATACAAAATAAAAACATAAAGCACCACAAGGAGAAATCTCAAAATTTCAGAGAGGTAGCCTTGGAAAGTACCCTCAGGCCCTTGCCTGTGCCTCCCCCACCGTCTGGAAACTTTCCCCCGCCAGTGCTTTTGCATTGTTCAGGTCTCAGCTTCAGTATAAATTCTTCCCAGATGACCATTTAGTTTAAATTTCTTTCTATCCTTCCTTCCTTCCTTCCTTCCTTCCTTCCTTCCTTCCTTCCTTCCTTCTTCCTTCCTTTCTTTCTTTCTCTTTCTTTTTCTTTTCTTTTTGGTTCCCTGTGCTAGAAATCAAACCCAGGAACTTGTGTAAGCTAGCCATATGAAGAAGTGTACCACTGAGCAATTTTCCTACCCCTCACTGTCTTAAAAATTCAATCTTTTTATTCTCTTCCAGGTTACTCACTTCCCTAAAACAATTTCTAATTTCTAACATTTATTCTCATCTATCTCTTTCATCAAACTGTAAAGTCCCAGAGGGTTAGGTAAATCTCTTTCCATTAAATTAGCCCATGTCTAATAAATTGTACATGCTCAATAATTATATAGCAAATTAATGATTAGTGAAAGTGAGGGGGGGGTAACAGGTACATGAAAACAATCTGTGAAATTCATAAAAGAAAGACATTCTTAATTTTTCAAGGTATCAGTCAATAATGTGAATAACAAAGGTTTGCTTTTTTGCTCTTTGTGGTGAAAAAGCAGAATAGAATTGCTGCCATCAAGAATTCAACCAATAACAAATGTTTGGCGAGGCTGTGGGGAAAAAGCAACACTGCTCCACTGTTGGTGGGAGTGCGGACCGGTGCAGCCACTATGGAAATCAGTATGGAGAAGCCTCAGAAGACTAGGATTGGAAGTTTCATTTAATCCAGCTATTCCCCTCCTGGGTATTTTCCCAGAAAAATTGAAAAGGTCATGTCACAGTGATATCTGGGCACCCATGTTCATAGCGGCACAATTTGTAATAGCTAAATCTTGGAAACAACCAAGATGCCCATCAACCGCAGAGTGGATCAACAAAAATGTGGTATTTTTCTATAATGGAATACTACTCAGCTATAAAAAGGATGATCTTGAAGCCTTTATAGGTAAATAGAGGCAAATTGAGACTATCCTCATAAGTGAAATAAATCAGACTCACATTTGAAAATATTGTATTTTCTCTCTAGTGTAAAAAATAAATAATAATAATAAAATGAAAGAGTAATAAGATCCAAAATGTACAATAGATATTATAATAATGAAAGGAAAAGAAAGTGCTCAAAAGGAAAGAACAGTGTGTAGGTATATACTAAACTGTATGTATAAGTGTGCAAGATAGATAACCATACTGCTAAGTTTTTGTTAGTTCATCAAAAAGAATAGCTTGTGCTGTCATTTTCTGATTGTCTGTTTATTATTTATGCTTTTATTTTGTAACTTGAACAACCACTTCTAAGATAACAATATGTAGTATATTAACCAGTGATTATTTCTTACTGTTATGCTTTTGAAATTCTGTATCATTTCTACCCTTTTTTCTGTCTTGCTTTAAAAAAAAGCAGGATGATAGCATCTTAACATTCACTAGTAAAAGTCTTGGCACTAATGAGAAATAGAGAAGGGAAATGTCTTTTGCACACACCACTCAGTTTCTATTATGTGTAGTTTCCAACTAATTATAGTGATTTTCCTTTATTTTCATGTAATATCTGTAAAATTAGAGCATTTTATAGGCTATTTATAGATGAAAAGTTCTTAGGTACCACTGAAGTAAGTATATCTGATAATGCTACAGTGGAATTATTTAACAAATGGTGACTTTTGGAAGATTTTTTAAATTTAAAATTGTTGCTTAATGAATAAAAAAACCAAAGTAAAATCAACAATATTTTTAAAATTTTGACACACATTTTAAACACCATGAGAAAGATCTATCTCCTAGTTCAAAGCTCCACTGATCAACGCATTGACCTCTGTCTGGAGCTGCATTAACCTTTTCCTACAGTGAAGAAACTTGAGAGCTCTATTATTTTTCTTCTTTAGAAATCTACAATAAGATACAAAGAAAGCAGTTTTTATGCAAGTTGCATTTTATTTTCAGCCTTACTAAGGGAAGGGAGCAATTTCTAAATTTGTATAAAAAGCTAAACTTTTGGTAATCCAAAATACAATGTTAGAAAATGGCCCTCTGAAATATTTAGAGCCAGTACTAATTTGCACTGTCCTCACCAACAGGGCTTGTGCGTGAATGGTTGTGCATCACTGCATTAGTGTAATAAGCTGGAGGAGTTCACTGTTTAGAGGGGAAACTTCTACTCTCTACTAATGCACGCTTCCAAGAAAATGCATTTGTATTTTCATAGCATCAAAGTGAAGAATATGAATATGTAAATCTTGCAGCTCTGTAATTAGTAGATTCCTCTTTACTTAAATCTGCGCATTACTCTTTCATGTATTGTGTCTAATGCCTGTTGAAGTTAGACAGTCTTCAGTTCAGATCTTTCTCTGTTTTGTGTGAAAATTGGTAAGAACTCGACCGCACACTCATATATCAATTTTCTCATGTTTAAAAAGAACAGGACGATCTCTCTGTGTTGTACAGGGTAACATGTGAAGTAGGGGATGATGCTTAAAACTGCTGTGTCCTTTGTAAGGAATTAAGAAATGATGCCATCTGTAATTATCTCTATGCTCAAAATGAAAGATCAGGACGATTGCATCCCCATACTCCTGTTTCTCTTTTTAAGCCAGTGTCCTGGATATAGCTGCTATGAGAAGCTCCATCAGCAGAGGAGGCTCCCATTTGGGGCTGAAGTGATTGAAACATAAAGAATGTCCTATTCAGTTTTCCTAACTTGCTACAGGGTGTTGGCACTCCGGTTGCCTGTGGGTAAACTTAATGTCTTGATTAGCTCTCCTGAGGCTGCCTCTGGGAACAGCTCAATGAACGGGAGGTGGGAGGCTGGCTAATACCTACGGTGGCTTCAGAATAGTCCACGGAGGTCGGTTTGCTTTGGAATTCTAAAACGTTTGTTACCTTGGCAACCACAGAAAGCACAAGACTGAGTTTTGAGTGACTTTAGGTTCTTTTGCAATTCCTTATGGGGATGAATGATTTTTATGTCCAATCAATGAATGGTAAAGACACGTTGTTTAATAAGATTAACAAAGCTCCCATACAGCGTTTTGTATGCTAGGCCGGCGGCATGACTTCCTTAGAAATGTAGTTAACATTCCTTAACATGGAGTTAAGGTTTCTGGAAAGCAGGCCCCAGGGAAAACCAAGCCTTGGTGGAATTCCAGGCTGGGGCATAACTGTACCTTCACTTGCCTCTGATGTGCAGTCACAGAGATTTGTTTTAAGCCCCATGAGAAAAAAAAAATGGTTTCTTCTTGTTTTCTTTCTTATTTTCTTTTACTTCATGATCATCTGGTTAACGGTAGGAGGCTCTCTAGACCTACCTGCCCATAGCAAACCACCCTGCAGAGTCACAATAGTCTAAGCAATATGAAAACTCATGCTTCGGTATGTTTTCCTATGGGTAAAGATATTCTGGAGTCTCACTTGGCTTTCTTTAATGTTCTTCATTTTCCATTGTCGTGATCTGGTTTTATCTCCTCCCCTCAGGACGCATTTATTCCTTTCAGTCAGACTGTGGCACAGATACTGACTTGTGCAAATGTATCTATTCAATGTACCTATTCATTTTTGTACAGTTCTCTAAAATGTTCAGCGTTCGATAGTTCTGGAATTGAGGATACTCCACACTGGTTGTACTAATCTACATTCCCACCAACAGTGAAGTTCCTTTTACCTCACAGACCCACCAGCATTTATCGTTGGTTGATTTCTTCAACAGCTGTTCTTTCTGGAGTGAGGTGGAGTCTCAGCACTGTTTTAATTTGTCTCTCAAATGACAAGTGCTGTCGAACTTTTTTTCTTATACTTATTTGTCATTTCTACTTCTTTCTCTGAAAATTGTGTATTCATTTTAGATGCCCATTTTTGTGTGGGGTCTTTAAATTTGGGGGAATTTCATTTTTTTCAATTCTTTATATGTTTTAGAAGTTAGTCCTTTGCCAGAGGAACAACTGGTTAAATTTTTTCTCACTGTGTAAGTTGTTGTTTCATTCCATTGATGATTTATTTCTTTTACTGTATAAAAAGATCTGTTTTTGATTCTTTGTGGTATATCTAAATGGTACCAATAAACTTTAACAATAATAATTATTATTATAATTATGTAAGAATTGTTGGAATTGTTATCCGAAGCAATTTCAAAGGATCTGGATCTGGGAGTGTCTGAGGCGGGAGTCTCATCTCAGGGCTTCTCAAGGTTGTAGTCAAGTTGTAAGTTGGAGCTGCAGTTTGTAAGACTTCAACAGGTCGGGAAGAGCCGCTTCAGGACAATTCTGGGAGAGGGTGCTTCACTACCTTCCTGATTCCATAGGCTCCCTCTCAAAGTCCCCTGGATTGTGCAACGAAGAATGCAACAAGGTCACTTTTACATGTTGATCTCAGAACCGATTTATCACTGTTTATCCTTTATTATCTGTCAGTCACATAGGTCAAACCAAATTCCGTATGGGAAAAGACTATACAAGAGTGTAAACCCCAAGAGACAATTCGTGAAGGGACACATGTAGGTTTACTCTTCCCTTCATAAGAGTGTGGAAACTTCGTTAGAATGGATGGAAGACTCTCTCCAAGCCTCCTTCCTGAAGCTTTTTGTGAACCCTCGTGAAGGACCAACTTTAGGGTCAAGGAGGCCTGAGAGAGGAGGTTTAAGGGAACATGTACATGGAATGTTGCCATTATTATACATGTACTTTGAAAATTGATGACAAGATATTCATTAATACTAGTATATCTATCCTTTAACATCCAGCAGGAATACTTTATCATGACCCTGAAGCATTAGGGCACTTACAAATACCCTTCATTCCACACAGAAAGTGGGAAACCATGGACCTTCCCTGTCCAATATGGTAGTTACTAACCTCATCAGTCTGCTGAGTACTAGAAAAGCAATAGTGTGAACTGTAATATGCTATAAATTAAAACACACATCTATTTCAAGGACTGTGTAAAAATACAAGATATGTTATTAATATTTCTATGTTGATTATATGCTAAAATACTATTTTATGTATATTGGAATGGATAAATTATATTAACTTATTAATTTCACGTGTTTGTAATAACTTCTTAGAGAATAATAGCTATGGGAAAACAGTATTATTTCTATGACTTGCATTTGTGGCCTGCTTTATGTTTCTGTTGGATGGTGCTACTCTAAAAGCTTGCATGGAAATGACTCTGCAGAGGAAAAGTTTCCCTTTCTGTACCAGATTTCAAGGTGTGTTTCCACAGGGAACATTTGGTGAAGTTGGTATTAAGGACTGGCTTTAAGGAGAAACAAACAAAGCAAAGCAAAATGAAGAACAAAAACCACACAAGTCAGTAACATAAACTCTGAAGATAATGGTGTATGGGTATAGAAGAGATTATGATTCCCTCAGCACTAATCATTGAATAAGCATTGCTTTTCCTAAAACACTTGAATACTTTTTCAAGAATTTTTTAATAGCATCTTCACCTTAGCAGAGTAAAGAGTGGAAGGTTGGTGTTACTGTCCCTCATGATGAATGCACGCTGATGCGCAGACACTCTAGTATATATGTCCCCCATTGCGGGGTGCAGTTGAGGTGTGTTTTGCAACTCATCCAGAGGTATGATAGACATGGAATCCCCGCCAAAATAATGGAGCCTGTAGCAGTAAGTAGCTTACTAACACATCTCACTCCAGCTTTCTTCTCTTCCTCTCCTACTAGTCATTCCTAGGATCCCATTCCAGAAAAACTTCCCTTGCTTAGTCTTATGTCAGAGTCTGATGTTAGAGAAACCCAGCTGATTTGAGTGTGGGTATGAGAGCTTGTGTTTTCATGCAGAGTGTGTGTTTCTGGTGAGGGTAAGTAATTGCGGGTCAGCTTAATGTATACTTTCCTGATAACAAATGTTTTCCTGTGTATTTGCTTTTGTATCCTCTTGCTCTGCATTTGTTTCTCCACATCCTGTCCCTGGTCATGCCCTCAAAGACAGCATCCTCTGGGTGAATGTTCACAAAAACATGCAGTCATCAAATTAGACCAGGCTTACAAGTATGAGTCATACACGATGGCCTAAAGTTTTCCTGTTGACATTTGTTGAAAGGAAAATCAGTTTTCTTCCTTGGAGGATATTATGAGAAAGATACTTCACTTTCCAGTATCCTCACTTTATATTTTTACCCTCCTATTTTCTTTATCATAAACAGATCTCAATTGATAACCCAAGTATATGGTTTCACCCAGAAGAAGGTCAGGATGCACACTGCCCTATTTAGTTTAGCAGGACAAGAATATTAGAGATGATGAAAGGTCAGCGTTACCTAGCACACACAAGGCTGCGTGATGGCAAACAACAAAATCAAAATGTGCATTCCTGGATAGGTGACCCCGGGAGATAAAACCGCATAATTGCAAGTCTAGGTTGTATTAACACTAATGGCAATGAAAGCACCACTTTTAAGACATAAAATTCTCTCTAGTTTGTGAATGCCATTTCACAAATATCTTCTCCTGTGATTCCCTCAATAACATTGTGAGGGAAACCATAGTTACCATAGATGTGATACTGAATTCTCGCCATCACAGTCCTAGCTATTTGTGTCCTTGCACTAGATAATTGGTATAACACAGTTTTGTGACTCTAGCAACACACTGAACTTAATGCAGTGAATAAAACTATGTATGAGAAGCATTTTGATGCAAGAATACTTAATATTGGCAGCATTAATTTCAAACAGCCACCGAACCAACTTAAGTCTATTTATCATCTCAGTTTACTCCGCCCCAACCTCTATGTTCTTTTATCTTGTTCCCATTTATAAATTATCCAAATATGATCCCCTTACTTCGTCCTTCTCCTGGGTCTGGAATTTGATTTTGAAAGCATTCCGGATAATGGCCTTTATGGCTGTGGCATAGATTTCCAGTACAAGTTGACAACTGATACAGCATTTTTCATCATCGTATCATGATTTTTCCTCTTTCTTAGGAAACACTATTGATGTGAAAAGCATAAATGATTGGAAAAGGGTACTGTCAGTAGGCTGTGTCTCATCATTGCAAGTGCTCAATAGAAGGTTAATCAAAAAGTAATTGAAAATGTGAAGATCTCGAGATATCAAGTAAGATGGAACTGAGTGCATCATACAATGATGACTTGCTACCAAATTCTGTATTTGGGGAGGTGGAGTAAACGGGAATTATACTCATGACCTCGCACTGCCAGGGAGACACACTGTGCCACTGAGCTATATTCCTGGCCCATTCAATGTAAATTTCACCATATTTATCAGAGAATCAAGCCATTTATTGGTCCACATACTTCTAGAAGTAATTGGTTTATATTTATACAGTAGGCACTGTGTTATACTAGAGTGGAATCTTCATAAGGACAGGATTTTCTTATTTCACTGTATCAGCAGCTCCCATTACAATGTCTGGTACATAGAAAATATCAGATTCTTTCTGAGAAAATGAATATTAAATATTTGGCATCTAGTTTGTAAAATTCTTATTTCTATTCTAAGCTGCTGGTATCCTGTACTATCCTAGAAAGAAAAATAGAGGCATTGTAAAGGGAAAGAATTTGAGCAGTTTCTTTAAATTTTCTGAAGTCTCTAGCAGTTAAGCAAAGGAAAATTCAGTTACCTTTTGCACTTCTCAGCTAAGAATGGTCGGGCCATGGGGCAGAATGATATTTTTAAAACATAAGGAAAATAATCCCCTAGTTTAATCTGCACAATGCTTAGCACAAGTATCTTCTCCATTAACAATATGGTGCGAGAGAGGCTGGGGGTCATTAGAGGACCCGAAAACACCCCGCAGTGTGTTTGTACAAGATTAGCCCTTCACTGAAAAGACATACTCCTTCTCGACATGGCCTCATGTCAGGGTTGCTGCCTTTATGCGTGGAACTTTTCCAGTTCATCAAGGCAAACATGCCCAGAGCTATTTTCTAGGTTTGAAATAAAAGAGCGAGCTGTGGGAAGCTTCAAAACCTTTGTTACTGTTTCTATTCTTCAGTCTCTCTCCATTTTCTGCTCTCTCTTTCCACTTACCTGTTTGTGCCTTTCTTGGTAAACAGAACAAACCATGTGGCAAGCAGTGATAATAATTCCTTCCACATGAATTTGGCTTTAACTTTATTTTGTTTTCTGGGGGAACTGCATTAAAACACTTTAATTAAACCCATGAGCTTAAATATATAGCACATTTAGGGTCCTTCTACATGGAGGAATTTGGAAGAACTCTCCTGTCCACCCAGAGGATTGCAGAAGGGTATAGACACCAAGGAAATTAGCGTGTTTGTCGTCCACTGTCCATATTATTCATTACTTTGGTTGTACAAAAGATGAAAAGCATCAGGGTGACATGGAATAGTGAAGCTAAACATTATAAAGATTTATACAAAGATGCGTGGAATAGTGAAGCTAAACGTTACACAGATTTGCACAAAGACCACGTTTGGATCTGTGTGCACACCTAGCCCATGTGCAACACGGCTTTAACTTGAATACTAGGAAATTTCAAATATCCTCAAAGAAGCAGTCATTCTTCTTTACATACTATAGGCTAAACGGAGAGCTTTTTCCTCAGTGATATAAGTGAACCCAAACTTCACCTAGTTCTCTGTGGCTTTTATACAGTTCTTCTCTGCCCCTTCTCTAGGGGCTTAGAAAATGACACCCCAAAAAGGGATGCTTTGGCATGCCTATTGAATTATACTGCACATTTCTGGAAGGGCCTCAGACGGGCTCTCTGATGCTTTGCCCTCCTGTTCCTGTGCATCATTCTCCCTGTGAAGTTATTCATAGGAAGCAGAATTCCTCCTTTCCAAGGTGAGCCATAAAAATTCGAAACGGTGATGTTGGGATTAAGGATGGCTGTTAATATGCCCAGGATTAAGGCAAGGAAAGCTCTATTTGCTGAAGTGCTACAATACAGTAATTTGGATAAAGGCAATGCAAAGATTAAAAAAAAAAAGGAATAAAGGCACATAAGGTGTCGTAATAAATTCTACTTCATCCCTTTAACATAGTGGTTCAGAAAATAGGCTTTGAATCTCAAAGATAGAGATCTGTCACTCCCTAGCTAGGTGGCTAAAGTCAAAGTATTACATTTCCTAAGTAAGTGCTTTTTCTTACATAAAGTGGGTAAGATATATTATCCACTGAAATAATGTTACATTGCTATTCTTTCTAATACTGAACGAGGAAAAATGGAGTTCACAAGCTTTTGTGTTAGAGAGGTCTTAAACTCGGTGGTAACCCATAATACTCCCTTCAGCTTCAGCTTGACTAAACTTCAGACATTCTTCCTGACTTGTGACCTCTGACCTTTCTTAAGGGCACTTACTTATCTTGGAAAACTTTCAATTGCAATTTCTTTTCCTGCTTACTTGAGATTTAAATTTTCTCCCAGGATCTTGCCAGCTTTACAACTCAGAAAAGTCTTTCCTCAGAAGCTGTGACCCATCCCTCTGAAGTGTAACCAGGGAAGATGGGGCCTCTGTCTACAGGTCTTTGTGGGAGAGGAAAACCTAAACCTCCATAAGCACCAATCAGAGACAGACCAATCTCACTGACTGCCTGATCCGCCAGCCCAGTGATTTTCCTTTACTTGCTGACTGTGAAAGAGTAAGAACCCTCCAGCTTTTATTTCACTGGGAGTGGAGTTCAGCCCTTCCCCTATTTCGTTATTCTGGACCTCTACCAAAATAGTCTCCAAGGAAGTCTCCTTCAACTTCGGTGTCATTTTTCTTCACACTTACAGTCTCCGTAAGTCAAAGGCCATAGCCAGTTTCCCATAATTGTCCTGGATCCTTTAGTTCCAATTTTAAATTAATGTAATGAGTAATGTGAAAGTTAAGAAGCTGAACATTTCTCATGGCCTCTATAAGCACCTGAAAAACTGCAATAACTCCACATTAACCAGAGATCTTTTTTTCTTTTTTAAAACACTTTCTATCTGTAAATGTTAAACTGTTAGATTTGCCAAATTTGAATCAGGGAAACACTAGAACTTCACCTTATATTTCCCTGGGGACTGTGTGTTTTCTCATTCATTATAAAAAAAAATTCCAAATCTTTAATCCATTTTATTAATGTGCTTTAAATTTAATATCAGAAATGCAATGCTCAAAATGAAAAATAGATGTTAGTACATAAGGGCTTCATTGATTTTACATTGAATATTCTTTTACCTCTAAAACCAGCCATGGATTTGATGGTATTTATTACAATAATTCCAATATTAAGAAGAGTAATTTTAAATTAAAATTCATCTGTTTTTATAAAAACAAAATCTTTACCAGAAAGTTTTAAGCTTTCCTATTATGCTTTTACGTGGATCCAACTGGGACTGACAATACAGGCATCTTCTGTGAACAAATAGGAAAAGAAAAGGTGAGTTGTAAGAGTAACTTCCCTAAACGCTTTGATAGTTAAACTGGACTGTGTCAGTTTCATTGGCTTGGGAGCCACCCTGGGGACCAGCAGGGTGCACTTCCGCGTGTGTCTGAGCAGGCCCAGGAGGTGTGACCCTGAGTACTGTATCTGGGCTCTGGCCCTGTCCTCTCTGACACCGCCCCACTGCTCTGTTTCTTGGTACTGTGAACTCAGTAGTTTGCTCTGCCACTTCCTTCTCGTTCTTGCTGCCTTGGAGCCAGTTAAACCGTGGTGTGAACCCCCCAAATCCCACCTCTCCTCTTAAATTATGGATGCCAGGTCTTGTGTCTCAAGGATGAGAGAGCTGATACACACAATCTGCTGCTCTGCCTATCTTGTTTGTTTCTGTCTGCTAGAAGCCCCACTGTGCCACTCACAGGAAGCACAATGTTAAAAATAGCTTCAACATCATCATGATTTCTACTGAAATTTAGAATTAGATTCTGTATTTTCATAGCAGTCTTTTTACTAACTAAAAAAAATGAAGCAGTCATACTTTTATTCATTGTTCTTCTTTTATTTATTCCTTACAGATTCATCTAATTATTATTATTCTTATGTACCAGACATTGAATGATGTATCAAGAAGCATACATTGAATTCTCGCTCATGGGAAAGATCATGGGAAAGTGCAGGCTCAGCCAATCCATTTAGAAAAGCTATGTAAAAATTATAAAATCTGATTGAAAAGGTCAAGTTGATAGCGAGGAAAATGTGAGAGCAGAGACTCAAAGAGAAGGTAACAAAGGTCATTTTCCCCTTCAGGATATTTGCCAGCTTTTGATCCTGGGAAAGTGAGAGCCTGAGAGACAAGGCAAGTGACCAGAACCCAAAGCAGGCAAGGTGAGGAGGTTCTGGCAGTCCCATGAGGCTGGCCAATGATTTTCTTGTGCAGCAATCAGATATGACTTGGCCACAAGGAGGCAGAGTTCAGAGTTGAGGGAAGGGGAATGCTGCGATCTGGATATTTACCTTTGAGAGGTACACTGAACCTTTCTGGCGAAGAGAACAATAGTTTAAGCAAAATGAAACTATCAGACAGAGCAGAGTCATCAGCATGTTCAGGTAGCTAAGGAAACAGTTAAGTGTAGTTTAGGCCATACCAAAAAGGCCCCTTAATAAGCCTTTCAGACTCAGTTGGAAATCTCCTAGAGCCCCAGTTTAGGAATAGGGTAAAGCAGAACACATAACCCTTGTACACACTGGAAGTCACCACAAATCAGATTGGTCTTGGCTGTATTACAGTGATCTGGTCCTTACTAGAGCTGCTTTCCAAGGAAAGTTAATCAATGATGGAAGAAGGGACCATGGCCCACAGATTTACTTTTTAACATATTATTTCTAACTCAGGTGAATTCTTTTAGGCATTGTAAGATATGTAAAAGGGAGTTGGTGTGTGTGGGGGTGTGGTTCCCTTGTTCCCAGCGCCACGCTGCCAGGGACTGGGGTCTGGTTGCCCCCTCCCCCCATGCCATGTCCCATGCATGGTGCTGATTCATAGGGAGGACTTGCATCTTGGTGACTTCTTGTTCTCTTCCCTCACAGTCCATGAATGGCATTGACTCACAGGAAAAGGCTGCAGTCTGGCTGCCCCCCTGGTGGTGGTGGCCTGTGCATGGCCCTGATTTGCAGAGAGGGCTTGTTTCTTGGTGACTTCTTATTCTCTTGCGACCGGCTTGTCCAGAGAAACACAGGCTGTGATGATGGCAATTGAGGTGAAATGCATTTTGATGTTTGTGGTGCTTGGTATTTCAGTGACTTTGCTGGTCTAGGGCTGGTGGTCTGGTCATCTATTCAGACAATAATGGTACACAGTGTGGTAGGGGATCTCCACCTGAAGGCGGTAGCCATCGTTAATTCTCTATTATCTTGTTTTGAAGTCCAGTATCATTTTCATTGTTTTATTGGGATGGGGTTTTATTCCATTTTATTTTGTTTTATCTGATGGCATGGGCAGCTATTTCAAAGATAGTAAGATATGTTATGGAACCATTTTGAATTTACTATTGTCTTGTTCTGAAGTCCTTTATTGCATTCATTGTTTTGTTTTTATTGGTTCTATTCTATTCTATTCTATTCTGTTTTGTTTGATTTTTACTATGTCTAAAGGTAACTACAGCTATTTTGAAGACAACAAGAGGCATTATGGCAACCACTGTTGATTTCATATTGTTTCAAAGTACTGTGTCACACTACTTTTTTTTGATTGGCATTATTTTTTTTTCTTGGTTTTATTATCTGTAAAATAAAAAAATTGTTCATAATTTTAAAAAAAGAAGTGGATGGACAATAAAAACTGCTATGGATTGAACTGTATCCTTCTCCCATATTTTTATGCTGAATCTCTGACTCCCACAGTGTAAATATTGTTTTGAGATAAGCTCTGTAAAAAGGTAATTGAGGTTAAATGAGAGCCAGGGGTTTAAGCTCAGCAGCGTAAGTGCCTGCCTGGCAAGTGCAAGGTCCTAAGTTCGATCCCCAGTACAAAAAATAAAATAAAATAACATAAAAAGTTAAATGAGATTGAAAAAAAAACTAGAGCCATGTCCTTATTAAGAAGAGAGGAGACACTCGAGTATTCTCCACCCCATGGGAGATTGTCATGCACAAAGAAAAGATCATGTGCATACCCAGCATGAAAGTAGCCCTCTACTGGGCAGAAAGGAACTGGTCACATCCATCGTGAATACCAGCTCCAGAACAGAGAGTAATAAAATTCTATTGTTTAAGCCACTATCTGGGAAATTTTGTTATTGTAGCCTGTTGTAGTCAGGAGTTGTATGGAGAACAATTGAATCAGGACACAGAATTTATAATATTATTTATGATGGTCACCCAGAGTTAACACAGAAAGTGCAGGAAATCTATCCACAACACTAAAGACATAAAATATTCAACCAATGGCCTGAATCCCATAGCTATGTCCCACCTGAGTCCAGATGAAGACCCAGAGCTCATGACAGTGCCTCCCACAAGTCCAGCTGGAGGTCTAGAGCCCACAAGACAGACTCATGCCAGTCTCTTCTATGGGTCCGTGCTGGGAAGGCCCAAAGGTCAGTGATGGAAGCTAGAAAGTCTATGCCACCAGGTGAAGGAGCTGTGCCGGTGGGTTGAGGGTTCTACACTGGAGCCAAGGAGTCACACTCAAAACAAAGACCAGGGCTGCCCTGAAAATCACCACAGCCATCCTTAGCAACACGGAGGATCTGAGCTCCTCTGATGATAAGAACAGTTAAGTACATGCTAGAAAACCAGCATGATGAGTTTGTCCTAGAGATTAAGCAGCACACGTCTTCCCCTCCACAGCCAGGAAGCAACGCTCAGTGTAAGGACCAGAGCTCCCCCAAAGTGAGCCACAGCCACTCTCACCAACAAGGTCCCGAGCTCCTCCAATGACAATGGTCGAACTCACACAGAGGAAGCTAGTCATGACGAGCTCCTCCAGGAGAACCAATGGCTCAAACAGCAACACATAGGAGAACACACAATGCCTCCAGCTTCTCCTTCTCCACGTCTCTATTTATGCTGGCAGCTTTCCTCAGGTGGAACATCTATGCTCAGCACCATGCTGATTTAATCCAGCTGGCGTTAAGTTAACCACCAGTTTTTAACCCATACTATATCTGAGAAGACTAATTCATAAAAATATTCCCAAATAACTCTATGGCAGTTTTGATGGGCAATTTATTATTTATCAACAGATTATAAGAGACAGCTCTTTGTGTGGTATCTTTTCTCTGTTAAACTCCCACAAATCCTGGTTGATTGGGCCTAGAAAGATCCTGGTATCGCATTCTAAATGTGAGTGGGACTACTTTATTCTCTTTGAGCTTCTCTTTTTTGCATTGCATTTTGAAAATTATCGCCAGAAAAAAGCTGAAAATTTAATAGAAACCACCTAATTTGTTTCTCTTCTCTTAGCAGTCATAGCCAATCATGTATTTTTCTTAGTGACTAAAAACAGTTGTTCTGTATATTCTGGTCAGTTATTAAGTTTTTCATATTAAGAGCACAATGTATCTACCAGTAATTTATGAATAAAAGATAAATTCTCCCTATTCATATTAAGAACATGGTCAAATCATGCATAATAAATTTTAAAAATTTGATAAAAATGTATATATACAATACTCCTCAAACAAGAATCATGTTAATAGTAAAACATTGATTATCAGAGATTGAAAAAGAGAAAGAGACCAGGATAACTGCTATAACTGCTTCAGTTCAACATCATTCTACTGTAAGCAAGAAAAACAGTAAAGACAAATGCCTAGGAATAATTTTAACTAAAGAAGTGCAAGACATTAATATAAAAAATACAAATAAATGTGATTAAAATTAAAAGACAAGTAAATAAAAGGATATTTTATTTTGAGACATATGACCCATGTTTTTTAAAAATAGTTTCCTCCTAAATTAATCAGTAATAGGTACAAGATGATTCTAGTAAGTACACTTCAATCAATTAATTGGCAAAAATATTAGAAAAAAATCTCGAGGGAAAAGATGGAATATGTACTATTTTGACATTCAGATTAGTTTTAAAGCTATAATTAGGAAGGCAGTATTATATTTGGCATAAAATAGTCAAAGAAAACAAATAAATCGAATGAAAATGTCACGAAATGATCCACATTGTAGGAAGTGCTTTGTCATATAGGAGAAAAATAATTTTACACATTGTGAAGCTGAGTATCTGTACACAAATATACACACTCATATATTCCTGAATACTAAACAGACATGTGCCCCAGTACACATGTACAAGAATACTGACAGCAATACTACTCATAATATCAAAAGTCTGGAAGTGAAACATATGTTTATCTGTCAGCATAAAAATCACATGTAGATAAAGGCATACAATAAACATAAATATGGTACATTCAGACAAAGTGTGCTGTGCTCATGAAGAGAAACAAACTACTGACATAGGAACAACATGAATGTGACTCTGAAACACATGTTGAGCCAAAGATTACAGACACAAATCACTACTTACTGAATTAAAGCATTTATATGCCATTCAAACACAGGTGTTACTAGTGTGTGGGCATCAGAGTGGTGTTCGCCTTTGGCATGAAGCAGAAACTGGGAAAGGACATAAGAAATGGCTCCAGGTGCTGATCACATTCTATTTCTTCATTTAAGTGGCAGTTCTCTAAAAGTCTCCATTGTTCTAAAGTAGCCATGAAGTCCTATCCTTGCGATTTTTTATAATATACATTTATATATAGATATATGCAGGGAAATTTGTCTATGCTTATTACACTGCAACAACATTCATAAAAGCACAAATATTACAAGAAAGATATTATTGTAGCATAGAAACGGCTTATACGTAGAACCTTGGCATATTTAACAGCATATAAAGCTATTATAAAATTTGAAATGAGTGACTATTTCATTGTTCATGATAGAAGAACATTGGTTTCACTTTAGTGGAGGTAGAAGAAATTGGGGAATGATAAAAAGGTTTTCAAAAAAGGTGAAATATAATATGGAACTTGAAAGAAAAACAGATGATTGATGGAAAAGGGAATGAATGATTGGTCTTTCTAGCAAGGGAAATAGCATTCACTCTCCTAAAATTGGTTAGCTATGTAAGAAAATTTACAGCAGTCCATTTTTTATTATAATCAATAATGTAAAATTAGGTTGGAAAGAAATCCAATCACCTTCTGATTTCCATGGAAGATTGGTGTCAGAAGTCTCCAGTGACTGTGTAATCTACATATGCTCAGGTCCCGAATAGACAGCTAGAGAAGGATTCACATATAACAAATTCAGATCCTCCTGTGAGCTTTAAACCTTCATCTCTCGGTTACTTACAATACTTATTAATACTATATGATATTATACCACATTATTTTGAAAATAATGACAAGAAATGTCATTATGTGTATGTTCAGTCAGATGCAATTTTTTTCTCATGATACTTTTGATTCATTCTTGCTTGAGTCCACAAATATGACACCCACAAATAAGGAAGGCTGATTGCATTAAGGCTGCATTTTAATGACTTCAAATAACAGAGGAAGGAATTTGGATTTCTGTAGACTCTGGGGAGCTATTAGCATTTATGAGCAGGAAAAAAGTTATGACCAAAATTATGCTCCAGAAAAATAAATCCATTGACCTCAAGATTATTGGAAGGAGAAGAGAATTGATGTAGCAAGAAAACATAAATGGATATTAGGAAAATCGAATTCACCTTCATTTCCCAAACAGTCATTAAAGGTCTATTGAACAGCTCAGGCTGAAATTAGTGAAGACCTACATTAGATCACTTGTGTGCAAGGGACATAAGTGGCTTACGTGTTATCTTTATTACTGATCAATTGGAAAAATATTCATTGAATACTAATAAAAATTTATGTCATTGTCTGAGTTAATAACACACAGTGTCATGCCACCACATCTCCACAGATAGCCTGACTGTACAGGAGTTTACTTTTCTTATATAGTAAGACAATCACAAATAAACATTGCCGATGCTATTTGTTCAGCCTCTCAACATTGTCTTCACATTCAGAATTATTTTTCAGCTTTTTTGAGGTATAATTGACAAGTAAATACATATATATATATATATATATTCAAGATATATTACATGATCTTTTGATATATGTAGATTTTTGAAATTATTTCTACAGTCAAGCTAATTAGCATATTCATCCCATCATATTCTTGCCTTTGTGTGTGATGAGAATATTTAAAAATTTAACTTTTGAGCAAATTTTTAGTGTGCAGTTCGTTATCACTAACGGGCTCATCGCCCACAGCTTACTCCTGTTACGACTGGAAATTGTGCTCTGAATAACATCTGTCAGTTTCTTCTACCCACCAACAGGGAGGATTTTCAAATTTCTTCCAACACTGTGAATCTTCTGTGCTATTAGGAAGCGCTTTACGGTCATAAAAATATCTGCCTTATAGTCAACACAATGCCTTGAACAAAGAAAGTAAAGGGGATGGCAGGGTCAGAAAATTACATGAACTTATTACTGTAAGAAACAACAGACTTTGCTCGAAACCCTTTGTTAAGGTTTAGAGTTAAAACAGCTCCCGGGAAGCGTCCTATATTACCAGGTGGGGCTTTGGAAAGGTGACTGCAGTATGGAGATGCTATCGTCAGGGGATTAATTCATTGATGGGTTCACGGCGGAGTGTATCTCTCAGAAGGGGCCTGAATATCATGTTGGAGGAGGGCCACTGGGGGCGTGACCTGGGGGACTGTTCTTGGCCAGTCTCTCCTATCTGCCTCCCAGGTGCCATTCAAGGGCTTGGCTCTTCTCTAACTGCCCTTCTACCTTGGAGCGAGTGACCCACTGACGAAATCTTACGAAAACCATGAGCCAAATTAAACTTCTCCTTCTTCAAGTTCTGGTATTAGGTTTTTTTACCCAGTCACTGGGAAGCTTACTGGCACACTATTCCCTCGGCTTTCCCCATTCACAGTGACTGGATCACAAGTTTAACTTTAGGTGAAATAATGCTGGGTAACGTTCAGAATAAGTGAAAGGGCATGATACATACACTCACCTGGGCTCCACACACTGCCACTTACAAAATTCCCATCACAGAGTCACCATCTTACAAAGGGGAGAATGAAGTTGGCGCTGTAGAACAATCTTTTCCCACAGGTCACAACACGCTGGGCATACAGTGGACGTGAGACGGGCTTGCTCTTCAGGGGATGTGTGATAGCTGCCGAAGTGGGGCACCAGTAAGAAAGGACCCCTTAGCTAGGATCTGAGAATTTCTGGATAATATGTGGGATATATTCCTCGTTTGTTTGCGTATTGTAAATTAGATTAGCCATTATTTTATTCTTCCAAGCACTGTCTTCTATATGATGAAAAAGTTAAAATAAATGTGGTTAGTGGCATCATTACAAATAATAAAAAAGCAGTATAGAAATATATATGACCTGAAATCACAGGGAATGGGCCCCACATTTTATGACTAGGTAGCCAAAAATAAGCTTAGTAAAATATTCGTTATCATTTGATTTTTTTAAGTAAGTAGTTTTATTTTGAGAAATAAAGTTCAGAGCACAGAAAATAAGGATAAGTGAATTTTTCAATTTTATATAAGAACCATTAAGAACAGGAAGATAAAAGCTATGGCATTAAATGGAAGAGCTTCCTATAGGCTAACTTTTCCAGTGTAATTAATTTCACATTCTTCCCTCAGGATTCATTACCTGAACCTGATCTTTTACAATTTTTAATAGTTTTAAAAGTTTTGAAATGATTATTTCTTCACTTGAAAATTTTTAAAACTTTTTAATGAAACTTTCTTGCAAGCAGACTCTGCCTGATTTCCTACCATATTTCTATTCCACACTGAGGTCAGTCAATAAATATTTATGGATTGAATGAGTATTTGGTTTAAAAGATAAAGAATTTTATGCTTTTCCCTCAACAGCTCACTCTACATATGGGAATTTTTGTTATTGTTCTGTTGGAGTTGCAGTCAGAACCTTTAACCTGGAATGTTTTTGTTGTTTTTCCTTCTGAGATTCCAAACCACCCAGCATCATATTTCCTATATCTGGGGATATTCAGTAAATAACACATCTTTCTGTAAGCAAAAGAATTCTGGGGGCAGTTGAAATAGTATTACACAGGTAAATTATTCCTGATTGTATAAATGAGAAATAAAAGACTATCATGCCTATTAGAATATCCTTCTTAAGCGTTTGATGCTCCAAGCAGCCTTTGGAAAATGCTGGGTCATTGCTAACTCATGATTCTGTTCTGAAATTAGCCCCTGAGTTTTATGCTTTTGATGTTAAAAGGATTCACATGCTTTAGAAACCAGCTGAACAGGGCGATGCATTGGACATTCCTCCGTCAAAGTTGAGGAGGCTGACTTTCATTCCTGCCAAACAGATGGCACTCTCCCTCCCTCACAGAGGCAGCCCACAAGGATAGAATTGGGCCAAGAGTTTTTTTTCCAAACAGAGCTTTGAAACTGCTAAGGTATTTGGAAAATAAGCAAACTGATAACCCAGATTTCTATACAGTTCTTTTTGGAAAAAGATCATTTTGGCTTGAAAAGTTTAATGGCAGGTTGTCATCACCAACTGTTTTTAATACCAGTTGAAAACATATTTTTGGCCCAGACCTGGTAGAAACAAGACTGATATGAATACTCCAAGCACCAACACACATCCTTGCATGGGCAAAACTTTATTAAGAGTGGGAAAAGGGGCTTCAGCTGAAGGAAGGCAGCAATTGGTTAGGAGAGTGACCAGGCTGTTACTCCCAGAGCAAATAGAGCAGCAGGTTTTTATTGATTTGCTGGGATGTGGTCAAGTCCAATAATTTCCACTGGCCAGGAACACAGTTTCTAAAGATGTTCTCTTTGTGTATACACAACCTGACTTATTTTTGGTGGCTTAAAATGTAGTCGGTTTCTTTCAGGACCTGTTGTGTTAGTCCTACAGTTGCATAAATATTACGAGATTATGATGGGAGCTGAAAACTTTCAGGTCTTGAGCTGCTAGAAAAGCACGAAGGTGGGGTAATGCATACGTGTTCCAACAGGCAATAGGCAAAATTAATCTTGTGTCATAGGCTAGGACAAAACATTTTTAAGTGTTTAACTTGTCTATGTGCAGAGCTGAAAAGAATTTGACCAAAGGGTTAAGATGACAAAGGAGAACTACAACTACACAAATAAAAACAGAAATGTGAGCCTTTTAGTCCATTTCAATCACCAGTGTGCCAAAAAATAAAGTGGGCTTCAGGTCACTGAGAAGTAATCTAGACAACATAACATAACCTGCGGTTTAGAAGTTTTATTTTATACCAAATCTTGTAGGAGGCTAATAATGTAATTCCAGATGTTTGACTTCCAAAATTAGGTAATTTTAAATTGACTAAGAGGAAGTGAAGGTACAGAGCTTATTTAGGCTTTTTGGGAACAAGTTTTCACTGTAGGCAAACAGTTTGCTCCTGCTGTTTATAAGGGTCTCATCACGGCTATGCTAAAATATGTGGTATTTTGCAAAGGGTAATAATAGTTTAGAGTCCAGCCTTCTGTCCCGTTCCTCTCCTACCATGGTGGGTCTTGTTCACTTTGATGATGGGATTGTCCCAATATGACCCCTGATGCAATCTGTGCATCCAGAAGTCTGATATACTATTCAGTGTACAGTATCTTACTCTAAAGTGTAACTTTTAAACAAATCTTTACAAAACGGCATGGGTAAAGGAAATGTAGCCAGTAGAAAGAGAACTGATAAGTGTTCTTCTGTACGCTTAAGCTGAAGTACACGTAGACTAACAAATGCTTTTGACATAAATAGAAAAAGAGGAGAGTTTAGTCCAAGATTTTCCATCCGCAGTGCAATATGGAACCCTTCCTGGGAACCGTGGACCTGGACTAAACAGGGAGCTGTTTAAGAGGAGACAGGGTGACCCCCAGATCCTAAGGAAGGTATTTCTTACTTAGTCATCAGGATGGAGTTGGAGAAAATAAGGGGAGGAATTGAAGTCACAGCACTTGACCCTGGGCTGGCTCAGCTGGGTCCTGCTTCACTTTTCACGGCTCACTTATTTCCGCCTTTATTACCTTCAGCTCTCTGGCTTCATACACCATTTTTACTCCTGAACTTGTAGCCTTGTACCCGACAGCCGATTTAACATCTCTAGCCTCCCAGTCCTTGTCTCAGCATTGTGCTACGCTTATGAGTGTCTGCTCTCGCCTCTCCGTGGCGAATTTGGACAGGTAATATCTATCTTTTATTGTGAGGAGGAAGAAGGTAGAGCATCTCATAATACCTTGATGGGAAGACCACATTTCTTCTAAAATTGTATTTAATGTAATTAATTGTGGTTTACTTTTTATAGTATGTAAAAAAAATACAACTAAAAGTAAGAGATTACTTACAATACTAGCTATGAATCACCTTGTTCCTGTGACACATTTCAAACTGCACCAAGACAGTGGAAAGTGCTGCTGCAGAAACAAAAATTACATTTGCCTACATACACTGAAAGCATACTGTCTATAATTACTACCCTAAAGTCTTCTAGAAAGTATTACACCAGTACATTTATCCATAACACTGCATTTCTGATTGGTCCCACATCTTAAAATGGTAACTAGATGATTAGTAATTTAAAGCTACCTCCTCGATTTACATGTTTCAACATAAAATATTTATCAAATTTGTGTTTTTTAAACATTCTTTCAGCTTTAAAAATAAAGTACATCTCAGTTAAAATCTGTAGGAGGAAAAGGAATTTTCATTGAATTTTCTGCTTATAAAGTAGTACTCAGTGGTGTTCAGAGTGTCTCTTTCAAGTAGTAAGGATCATACAATAGTACTAAACACGGTAAGTAGAAAAGGGTTTGTTTAAATGTCATTTAGATTCAATGTCTTTTCAAGTATAGCTCTTCTCACATGAAAGGTTTTTTTCACTATTCTTTGTCCAGAAATTTCTACTCATGGTTTACAACCTGCTAGAAGGTGACAATAGAGCACCCTGCAGCATTTATTGACAAGCCAGGTGGTTCTCAAAGGTGAACTGCCTGGCCCCTCCTCGAACCATGGGGTGCAGTAGGGTTGAGGTTACAGAGCCCCAAACTTTCATGACTAACGGTCCTCAGGCAATGCTAAGGCTGATCCAGAGTCACACCTGGAGAATTACTGAACCTTGCCAGAATAGAGAAACAAAAAAGACACTTCCACTCTCAGCTACTGCTATGGATTAGATTCTTTCAGTTAAACAACATACGGTTGATTACGAATTGAATTACTCATTTGCATTATTAAAACAAGTAGTGTATGTTGTCATCACTAATCTCTTCTCTGAAACTAGGTTTACAAATCCATCTACCTGTTCTCGATCCCCATTCCTGTATCCACTAACACTTCAACTTTGACAAGTCTAAAACTCACCTTTTGACCTTTCTTCTGGCACAAGAACTGAACAGTGCCCTGGTACTGACAAATCGAAAAAGCAAAGTCTGAAATGATCAGACATTTTAAAAGTAACTTAATCAAGGATCAGGTATTTTATCTATAGCCAACCAGAAAAGCCAAATCAAAACCACAGAAAATCTTTATTGAAAAAAAAAACCAAAAAACCCTAGTATAACAAAGCAAAATGCTTAGCATCCACGTAAGACTACCAGGCTTACAAATAAGCAAGCAAAATGTCACGATGAAAATAATCAAAGCCAGCTTCATTACAAGACATAGATATTAGACTCAGTAGACAAAGTTTTAACACTGTAATGAGAATTGTATTTCATATGTTTAAAAGTTTAAATAGAGGCATAGAAAATATTTTAAAATCTCATCCAGTCTTTCATAAATGAAGCCTCAATGTGTGAGAAATAGTTTGGAAATAACAGAAGATTACATATGGTAGCAGAAGAGAGTAGTTAACTTGAAGACATAGCAGTCTAAATAATTGAAAATGAAATGCAGGCAGAAATAAATGAAAATAACAGGTAATCATTGAGTTATAAGACAACTTCACCATGTTAGTTGGTGAAATCCTACCATAAACAAGGAAAAAGAAGACAGAAAATGTGTTTTAATAAAAGTAAGAGATTACAGCACTAGCTATGAATGACATTGTTCCTGTGACACATTTCAAACTGCTCCAAGAGAGAGGAAAGTGCACTAATAATGCAGTTAATAATGCAGTTGATAGAATTCTAACAAATCTAAAAATTTCTCAGCCCTTGATATATTCACTCTGTAATCACCAGGGCACAGAATATAGTGGATTTTACTGTGCCGAATAAATACCAGGATTGGTTTAGAGTATTTTTTATCTGCTAGACTTTGCCTTTTCTCTGTGTACAGGGCAGAGTTTAACAAAGACTTCCACAAGCTCTTCACCTGATCATCTCATAAATATACCAAAAGGAAGTGCAATTGTCTCTCCATACAAAATACAGACTCTGAGGTGTATTTGTAATACAGGCTAAAAAGGTACCACTCTGAGGGGAAATAATACAATATTACATTTAAGATGAAATGCCTCTTCACTCTCCTTCTCCTTCTCTTTCTTCTTGTCCTAAATTTAAAGAAAATGTAGTATTTAAGCAAATGGATTAAGAAACAAAGGAAAGATATAATTCATAGAGTTGTCAAAGCACTGACATATTTAGTAGATTTGGAACTTGGTAAGTCTTACCTGATCTGGATCATTGAGCAAAGGGAAAACAGCATGAGGCTATGCCAGGAATGTCTACCAAGGCGGAGCTATCAGTGGTACTGGACAGTCCTAAGGAACACAATAGGCTTGAATTGCACAGTTGTTCCTGTGTATTCACTTCATGTTTTGGTTGAAGATACAAGAACAACCTCCAGCCTTCTAAGGGATGGAACATTGCTAAAAGCACCAACTAATCGTGTTGAAGCTGAGAGTAGAGCTTCCACTGTAGGAAAAGAAGTGTGTCTCTAATGGTCTAATATAGACCATTAGAGAGACAGAAACAAACCAAGCACCTATAGTTGTTTGATTTTTGACCAAGGAATGAAAAACATATATTGGAGAAAGAACAGTCTAACAAATAGTTCTGAGAAAGGTGGGCATCAGCATGTAGAAAATTGAAAGTAGATCCTTGTCTCTCAACCTGTGCTAAAATCAATATTAACATAGATCAAAAACCTAGAAAGAAAACTAGAAGCACTGAACCATTGAAGACAACATGGGGAAAACACTTGAAGCCATAAGCACAGGCAAATCTTTCCTGAACAGGACTCCAAAAGCATAAGAAATAGCATCAAAATTCAATGAGAGGGACTGCATTTAATTAACAAGTTTCTACACTGCAAAGGAAAAGATAGTGAGAAGAGACAACTTATACAATGGAAGAAAATCTTTGCTAACTATGCTTTCGGTTGATAGATGTGTCATTTCTAGAATATAAACAGAACTTTAAAAAACATATAATAAGGAATTTAATTAAAATGCAGACAAATGAATAGATGCTTCTTACAAGTTCAATGGCAACAAATAACTGAAATAAAAGTACAACATATCTAAGCGTCAGAAAAAGGCAAATTAAAATTAGACTTGATTTCATCTTACCCAAATCAGAATATCACCAAGAATGCAAAAATCAATGAATCCTAGTGAAGATGTGGAGAAAAAGTAATTCTCTGATATTATTAGTAAGAAGATAAACTATCACAACCAATATCAAGATTAGTATTAAGTTTCCTTCAAAAATTAGACATAGAAATACTATTTGACACAGCTTGGGCATATCCTTAAAAGATTTAATGACTCTGCACTGTAGTGATTCATGCATACCTATGTTGATAGCAGCGCGCTTCACCATAACTAGGCTGTGACAATGACCTAGAAGCCTGTCAGTAGATGAGAGGATGAGGAAAATGTAGTATACAAATACACAATGGAACACTACTCAGCCATAAGGAATGGAATCATGTCATTTGCTGGAAAATGGTTGTAACTAGAAACTATCATGTTGAGTGAAATTAGCTAGACTCAGAAAGTTAAATTTGCATAATTACTTTTATATAAGAAATTTAAAAGTATATGTTAATAATATGCACTAAAGAAGAACAGGAAGCAGAAAGAAGAAGAAAGAGGAGAAGTAAGAGGAATAAGAGAAAGAGAGGAAGAAACTGAAACCCACATAGAAGTCTGAGTCAGTATAGTTAAGCATTATGGTTCCACCAGCATCTGAATTTGCGTGATCATCACAACACAATGCACTGCTAATTCCACTTATTTTGGGGTTGAAGGCTTTTACTTGTTATGTGCATTTACTAAAGAACTTAGTAATGAGAAAGGCTAAACCTGACCATGAACGTCACTTTGATAAAGAATGTGATGACGAACATCAATGGGAATTTGAAAAATAATAATACAGGATAGAAGGAGTACTTCTTGCTCTATTGACCTTTTTTTTGTTGTTGTTCTGGTTTTAATTTTCTCCAAATATCATTTTCTTGGATAAAAAAAAAATGGTGTGGTATATACAAGAAGAAAACACTGAGAAAGGTCAGGGACTAAGTATTGCTAGAATTTCTAGAATATCCATTTATGTCTCCTTTTATCACAATCCAAGTGAGTGATGTAGCATTTTGTCACATTTGAGAGAGAAAGATAGCAAGAGCTGTTAACAAAATTGAGAAGCAATGCTGAAGATTTTGTCATGAATTAGCCACTAGATAGAGGCATGTTTAAATTGCAAATTACTTTTAAAGTCATTAACCATGCCACACTTAATAAAGTAAAATCTTCACACTGTTAAAGAGAGTAACAGATGTTGTTTCTAATGTTTAATGAAAAATATTTATCTGTTCTTATAATGCAATCTTGTTTTCCTGACCCCCTTTGTCCTTTTAGTTAGGTTTGTTTGGTTTCATTTAAAAGCTATTTTCTAAGACAATCAGCATTTTATTTTATTTTTTCGAATTGCTACGGCTTAATTTTTAATGAAGGTTATTTTGTGGAATTCTACATAAGGCATATTTGAAGAGTAAGAGTATAGAAAGCAGTGAGAACAACATGAACAAAAGCCATTATGTTTGTCTCCAGCCAACATGGCAGATGAAAATGTGTATCCGAGGAGAAATATGTTCAATTAGCGTAGTTTCAAGCTATGAGAGAGGCTGAGTGATAGCTATGTGTTTTCCTGACTTTTTTCTTTTTCTTGGATTACTTAAAAGGAACTTTTTTTTTTTTAACACAGGTATCAGGGTCACAAGCAGTAATCAAAACTTGTATCAAGAAAATAATATTATTTCAGTCTTGGGGGAAATACCCTCATAGCCAGGAGGGAACAGTAAGAGCTTAAACTGATCAGTGTAGAAAGTTCTCCCAGGACCAGCTCACAGCTGGTTCACTCCTCTCTAAAGAGCAGAATGTGTCTGCAAGTCAAGTAGTGCATAGGAAGCCATGCTGTACTCTCTGTGGGGCTTAAATGCATCCAGAGGTGCAGAGGGCAAATACAGAAGGAATGAATTCCCCTGAAATGAAACAGGAGGCTACACCAATTCCCTCAGGGATCTGGGTTCTATCAGTGTAAACCTGGAATGAATAGTGGCTGCCAACTCAGACTGAGCTACTTCTGATTTGAAGATGCATCACAACTTTCTGCATTTTGTGTAATAAATACAAGCAATATATCCTTGATTTTATTTCTGGTCTCATAGTTAGTTTCTTACCCTTTGCTATCCAGGTCCAGGAGTAAAACAGCAATCACGGAAGAAAGACAAAGAGAGACTCAGTTATCCAAGGTAACACTTCTCTCTTCTCTGTAACCATAGTTTCTTTTCATTATGAATAACATTCAATTTATAAAATTGTAGGGATGTTTCACTGATAATGTATATTTGAGCTTCTTATTTGTTTTCATTGTAATTTTCCAATGAAATAGTGGATTGAAGCCCACTCAACTTCAAATTAGGTAAAATAATGTAATCACTTAGAACGTTAAATGTATACATGACAATCCTCCTGCAGATGCAAACACTGATCAGCCATTCTTTTCTCTTAGAGATAAGAACAAACGAGAATGAGGGCTTCACAGGGTCTGAGCAAAACCCAACAGAGTTCTTGCCTAGAGTGCCTGAGGCCATGAGTTTTATCTCCAGAACCTCTCTCCATCCAAGAAAAACATAAAAGGAGAACTCCTCCAGAATGAGTCACTTACAGATTCTCTTTAATCCCTTCTAGTTTCTAGTTAGTTTAAACACTGATCCGTCTTGCATTCCATGCCTTATCGCTAACTGGAGCGCTCACATGTACTCTATATACTGTGTGCTGCTACAAGTTTTTTCCCCAACTATAAAATATTGAGCATCTCTTCCATCATATATAACTTTGAATATAATATATGTGAGTATATGCACATATATTTATATATACATATAGAAGCATGCTCGTACCATTTTCTCTTCTGTGTTTTGAGCAGAAACAACTAACTAACTTGGAGGTCTACCATTTGGAGGATTTCTCATTTAGGAAACTTACACAAATTCTCTCTCTGTTGTCCTTGGGAGCATAGCCCATCCATGGATCTGTGACTCTCACTGTGTCTTGTGCCATTAATGTTTGTCTGGGGGAAAGAGGCGTTTCTAAGAATCACAGGCAGCGCTCCTCCCTCAGTTTGCAACCCTGAAAACCTTTCAGTCCCTGAGTTCTGCTTCTCAAAAGTTCTATACTTTTGAGAGGAATACAGATAGGACCAAGGAAATGGAGAAAATAAAAGGTGGAGATTTCATAATGCGTTGCATGTACATTCATAGCTTCAATAAGAGGACGAAAGATTTCTGGGAAAACTACTTCCAAGAAACTCTAAATATTACACACTTGAACACTGAGATCACATAAAGTATATTTCAACTCTGGAGAAGTAAAAAGATAAAGACTATCAAAATGAAAACCTCTCCCCTGTTACTGTGTCTTACATTTGTGCAGCTATGAATTTCGGTGAATCTGTGAAGTTCATTTCATATCATCTATCTCAGCTACAATTCCGGTATGGCTAAATGTACTCAGTGGATCCCATGGCTACAATATTAGGAGACACATCATTAATCACCGGGGTGAGACTTGGTATTGGTTTGCAATTTAAATATCATTAACAATATCTTTATAAGTATGTGAGTATAGGACTGATGTACTAAGAAGAATTATGGTGTAATTTTCAAGAGAGCAGGGTTCTGATTCACTTTTACTGTAATAGTTTATTATTCAGAAAAACTTTATCTGAATAAAGTATATCTCATTATCATATTCAATACAATACCAAATGTTATACGGTTTTATCATTTCTATACAATAGACAAAAAGTTGAATTTTAGCATTACAAGCCAAATTTAGAATATAAATTTTATACATTTAGCATCAATTACTTAACTAATTACTTTAATTCTACAAATGTGTATTAAGTGCTAACTAATCAATGCTTGTCAGATCTTGGGAATATAAAGCTGATTGTTCTGTATTTATGATAAAGCCTAGGAGACAGTAAAAATAATCACAGTGAAACACATTACATAACAGAACCACTCAGATCCTGTGAAAAAACAGAAGAGTTTTTAAAAAGTTGAAATAGAATTTTTGTGTGTAAAGCTATCAAAGTCTTGAGAAAGATGGATTTGGAAGACAGGAGGAGCTTTAGGGAATGAAAGCTGAGAGCAAGGCAGTCCAGAGACAAACTATCCGATTAATCCGATTAATCTTCAGCAGCCCTGAGTTAGGCACTGTGAACCATATTACATGGATTAAATATTTCTGGACCAGCACTGTTTGCAAAAGCCTGTTCACTTTCCCACTCCACCGAATTCAGCTGGCTCCTACTGAGATGTTGGATTGGAGGTTACCTGCTTTAATGCCATAATATGTTATATTATGCTACATAATTTTGAAGTATCTTCACATACTTTTAAACCAACAACGATCTCTGAAAGAGAGGGTACTCATCTTTATGTCCACCTTTCTGTGGGAAGACAAGGAGTAATCAGAAGTTATGGTGGATGTTTGCATTTTTAAAAAATGCATTTCAGTAACAGACACATTGCCAAGAACAACTGGACAAGTGTATTTGAAGTGGGTATTTGGACGGGGAGTAATGCCAATGTATCTTTTGCTGTAATACATTTTTAAAATTTCAATATTCATCATATTTTATGAACATCTAAGTTGATCAAATGTTCCTAGCAATTTCTGTCAAATGAAAACTTTATAGCGTGTCTTCACCCGCCTTCTCATATTTAACACAGTGAGACTTCCGGCCCTTCCCAAAGTTAACACGATCATAAAAGGTAAACATTCTTTCCTAATCCATGATGCAGGATGTCTAGGCATCCAGTAACTAAAGACACTCAAGAAAGAGGGATAAGTGTGTCTAAAGTGAGGGGCATAATTTGATGGGAATTAATAGTAATAAATTCATAAAAGTTTTAGCATCCATCATATTTTTATAATACCACATAGTATAGTAAGGGACTGGCTTGATTACCACAGACTGGTAGAGTAAAATCTAAGTCATTCTAACTCCTTATTTTAAATTATTTTTGTACAACGTTTCTCTGTTTCATAGTTATTAAGAAGAAATGGATGTGCTTAGTCTCTCATGGAGTTAATGACCTCTTCATTTAAAAATAAAATTAATACAATTTTTAAAACCCCTGGGCCAATTAAGTGAACAGAGGACATACTGGCACTCACACTGCAAAAGCCTAGAATGTACAGAGAGGTATAGCCATCAAGTTTTCACATAGTTTCATTCTTCTAACTTTGAAATGACATATTCCCTATAAAACAAAATGAGCAGAGTATACTTATGTATCTTCAGATGATTTCATACTTGTTTGAGTCTTTCTATAGCACTATTACTATTTGATACATTTACCAGGTTAGGTAGGATTCACCTAGTTTATTTGGCATTGAATAAAAACAGAATGAATGACTATAAGCATCAACATAAAGAAGGAATGAATGCTTTCATGGAATTTACAGGCGATCGCTTCTCAGCCCTTTGGCTAAGATCAAGTGTAGAATATCAGGCAACCAGACAGATTTAATATGTAGGACCACGTTAGAACACCTAAGAAATAATCGCATGCAGTTTTCAGTCACGTCAGCTAAGGCTGAGGAGTTATGCAGGATACGAGAACGTCAAGTCAGTCCCCTATTTTATGGAGATGAGCATTTACCAAGGTGGGCTAATAAGTTGATCCAAGAGATATTTAAAAACCATAGTTAAATTAGTTTAGGTGAGGTTGTAATTCTCTTTTTCATCATAGATTTTATTTTCCTCTGTCAAAGATGCAATAATACTGAATAGACTAAGTGATTTAAGGCTTCATAATAGTTTCACTGTTCATATCTCATTAATTGCTTAATATTATGATGACCAACCCCATACATGAAAAGAAGAAAATAGGCTGAAACGATGGACTATAAACCTTGCTTTTTGCTGAGATAAATTTGAAGAGAGCACAAAATTTCAAATGCTTCACTACTTAAGATCCAAAGGAAAAGAAGATTTTGTAAAAATTATATTCGGTGGTTTTTATATGGAAAATAGAAAGATTTTTCCATAGCATCATAGATTTTCCCCCCCTCAGGTCAACCTTTTTTACTATAGCTTTCTATCATGGAAAGTAAAATACATTACATTCTATATTTTGTGATAGAGAGTATCACTGTCCATATCTCGTCTTGTTGTGAATGTATAGAGAAGGGGCTAAGGAAAAAATATGAGGCAAATGTCTCTTTCTAACCCCAAGGTTAATTCAAGCACAGTACTAGAGCTGCTGCAGAACTTTATTCCAGAATGCACTGTAGGTAACAACGATCTTAGATGTGGTCAGTGTGGGGGTTTGGTGGCCCACTTTGGTGGCTACTAAATCAGAGCATCAGCGTTGAGGTCCCTGTAAGTCTGCATTTGTAAAACTCCCCATTGTGATGCTTTTGCATAGCTAGGTTTGAGAAGCACTGTAATGAGCTTTTCATACACATTACTTTGTGTATGTATTTGATATTTTATACCTACTGTGCGTATATGTGATGCTCGTTTGAAATTATAAAGTATAGAATAGTTTAAAATAAGTAACTCACAGTACTATATCATCATGCTAAAAGCTACAAGGCATTAAACCTAAAGGACGGTGCCTCTCAGTAGGTGAAGTTGGGTTGATTCATGTTGAAGGTCTGCGAGCTTCGGAGGAAGAAGCTGATGGGCCTTTGCACTCTGAAAGGAGAGGAGATGTGGTGACAGCCAGAGACAACGGGAACGTGGCAGCAGCTCCGCACTTGCCCAAAGAACTCCTTCAGTCTTCCCCGTCCCTACCTATAACTACAGCAAACTCTAATGATCACAAAGTGTTTTGCTAGGTACTCTTAAACATTCGCATAAATTTAATGACGTACTCTTCATAAAAACATAAGATATATTTTATTTAAGACATGTACCACATAGTCTGAGGCACCGTGGTTAACATGAACACGTCTGAATCATTTGCCTATTTTTTAAATTACTAAGAAAATAAAAATCACACACAAATGCAGACATTCCACAGATAATGATAATAAATGTCTTCCTAAAGAGATAACAAGACTAACAACAAAAGATAGCAGATGCATTTTTCCCACTGCCAGGACAAGAATCCTAGCCCCATACGTATTCCCTGGCGTCTGAGAAGCTTGCTTCAAGTTGTCTACTTACGTTTGGGTTCACATCAGTCAGGTAGTACAGTACCTACAGGCCAGTGGGCACTGGAGACCTTCTATTAAGTTTTCTTATGAGTCACTCGTGGAGCATAGTAGTTTTCTGCCACTGGCACTCTAAAGAAAAGAAAACAGAAACAAAAGAAAGAGGCAATTTTCCCTGTCATATAGATTAATCAAGAAAGGCACAACCTTTCTATCTTTACCTGGTCTTGGGTAAGGGGGAAAAGGCAGATAGATACAGGCAGGAATCACTTCAATCGGCTCTAGCAGCCCTAGAACAAAAGACAAGGTACTTAAGGCTTTCATTCAAAACCTGTATTTTTTTCTATTGAAGTTTCTGTAATTATGACCTGTGTTCCTTCTATCATGCCATATTGTGAGCAACTTCAGAGAAAAGAAGCAAATTCTTTAGTTCAAAGAAAAACATTGACTGGAATAAAAGGATTGCCTCTTTACTAGACACACACATATTCTATTGTTATGGAAATGTAAGATCTAAGAAAAATACACCAAATAATACGGCATGCTACCATCATCAAATACCACAATAAATACGGTTCAACAGCGAAGGTGCTATTTCCTGCTCTTCCCAGTACTTTCATTTGTAGCCAAAGCTACAGCAACAATGTACCTTAATGGTAAACAAGTATAATTCATTGTCCAAAACTTTCTGGCATTAAAAGGTTCTACTGATTTCACTAAAATTACATGCAGTAGCCTGAAAGCTGAGCAGTTGTTTCCTGTGTTTCCTAAGGTACAACTATTTACACATCAGCCTTATTACACCTGATCTATACAGCCATATGCACAACCTAGGAAATTGACTAAAAAGTGGTCAAAATGTATAAAGTAAATCATACTGATTTAGATGAGACAGGAGTAATATATCCAGGAGTAATATATTCTTTTAACCGATAGAAACTCACCAGAATGGGTAAATAAGTTAGATTAATTTTGAGCATTCTACAGAGAAGTATGGTGACTATAGTTTAAAACAATTTTTATATGCTTTATAAAGAACTAAAAGACAGTTTCCTCAAAGAAAGAAATGTTAATGTTTAAGAATCCAGATTTGACCATTACATATTACATTCATGTAATAAACTATCACACTGCATCCCATAAAATAATAGCTATTATGTGTAATTTAAAAATTAAAAAAATCTAAAAAAAAGTAGTAAGGGAAATTTTACCTTTTGGAGGAGCTGCATATTTATGCCTGTCTTATTCAAATTTTAATAATATTCTGATATGCATACACATGTAAATTAATATTTTAGCATTGATTTTGACTTGTAACTGTATTATGTGACTTTACCAATAAAGTAACAAATAAATAAATAAATAAATAAAGAAGGAAAGGTGGATAACAAGCCAAGAGAGTTTTTTCTTTTTTTTTTTTTTTTTGTGGAAGAATATGGAGAGATCAAAACTGAGAAAATGTCAGGTATTTTCTTAGAGACCATGAAGACAGGTTGCACACCATAAGAAGCACTAAGCACGGAGCACTAACCTGACAGACTGAGACTGGCCTCAGGGACTGCTCCCTCTTTCATGTGAGAGCAGAAGAGAAATAAAAGCAGGGCCGAAGTGGACCCTGAGCTCCAAAAACCTGGCATTGGGTGTGTGTTACCCTCACGCCCTGTTACCCTTCTACTTCTGATATTTCACCCTGATTGTGTACCTAGATGGTTTCTTGCAGACCAAAAATTTGTCACCAGAATGTGCCAAAAGAGACTTTTGAATCAGGCCAGTATCTTCCCAGAGACACACATTTTAATACTTAGGAGCTCAGAAAAAAAAATCCATAAAATTACTATTCAGTTAGCATCAGCTAATTCACTGCTCTGGTCTCTATTTCCTTGAAAACTATGCCATCCTACAAGACAGCGTATTTGTGATAGGACTGAATTAAGGGTCATAATACTGAACATACCCATTTAAAATATATGTTAGGCTTCCTACTTTAGTCAAACACATTTAATGTTTCTCTTCTCAATATTATTCTCATCAAATAACTATTTCAAGAAATAATTTAACAGTGATTGTTGGGTTATACACTGATAAAGGAGAGCTATTGTCCCCAAAACATTTACTATCAGTTTATTTAGAGTATCTTAAAATGCCAAAGAAAATGAAATTTCAACCCAGTAAATTAGCCATTGTGTTAAATGAATTTTCTGCAAAATTGCTGCATATTACTGAAGACCAAATTAAAAAGTCAGTGAAAATGAATTGGAAAATAAAAGAATTGTGTAAGAAGGACAACAGCATTAGCAGAATGAACACAGATTTCCTTGCACGTTGAAACAACACTCAGCGTTTAAATTTTATTTAGAAGTCCAGACTGCTATGCAGCATGAAGGGTGTGTGGCCTGCCACTGACACCTGAAAGAGTGACATGAAAAACGCGTTGAAAGCAACTGAATTATTACAGTGTCTCTGTTCACCGCCTGTCTCAGAGAGACAGTGACTCAGGGAAGTTCCCAGGCAGCTGCCTGCTGAATAACTGCAAGCAAGGTTAGATTCAGAAGGGTGCGTGTCCCCCGCAAATTTACTGTTCAACAATTACGAAGAAGCTTAGATTTTAAAACTCTCTCTCTCTCACTAAACATCAGTTCCTCACACAGTGACGGGGATCTGCAGTCAGAGCAGCGGGAGAGAGACATGCACAGAGTCGGATCTATTTTGTCATTGCCTTTGCTTATTATTGGTCTGTGCACTGCTTTAAATAAATGATTATGGTAAGAATTAACACTACCATGTGATTAAGGTAAGAATGAATAATTAATAGTAATTACTTTGAAAAGTCATTGAAGAGTTGATATTCTTAGTCTATTTTATTATATAAAAACCGGTAACTTCAAGTAAAAATAAAGATCATAAAAATACTTGTTTGCTCCCATAGCAACCCCATACATAGTCACATACTCTTTACAGCTTTTAAGTCATCAATTTCTCATTTTTTCTCTCCTAAAACTACATTCCTATGTATCTCTCTGTTTTTATTTTAAAATAAAACAAAGCGTAAAAATGATGACACAGTTTCGAAACAATAGATTAACAATGGTTAATACGTTGTGTATTGCTATCTTCAAAGTAGTTGCTCAGATTCTAAGATATAGGCATGAAAAAATGATCAAACAAACAATAAAAACACAAGCCATGTTTTGATGAGCTAACAGAGACTAATACTACAGTTATCTATTGTGTGTGTGTGTGTGTGTATAATCTTTTCCCTTCTTTCTTTTTTCCTTTCCCCATCCCAGTTGTTCTTTTCCATTGAGCAGTTTCTTTCTCTTTCACTTTCACAATGCCTACTGTATATTTTGGACTTCATGTACTGTTTCAGTTTTTTACACTAGGGAAACAATATGATGTTTTACACATGCAAGTTTGATTTATTTCACTTATCTATTTAAAAAGGCTCACGTTTATCCTTCTTTGTAACTGAATAGTACTCCATTTTATAACAGTACCATACCTTTTTTATCCATTCCATGGTTGATGAGCATTTGGATTGTTTCCAAGATTAGCTATTACATATTTAGCTGCTACATATTGTGCTATATATATGAATGTGATATGACGTATTCAATTCTGAGAAAACACCCAGAAGGAGAATAGCTGGAATGAATAGGATCTCCAATAGGATCTCTAGTTTTTGAGGAATCTCCACACTGATTTTCACAGTGGTTGCACCAGTCTACATTACCACCAACAGTGAAGGGTTCCTTTCCCCCACAGCCCCACCCGTATTTGGTACTGGTTGATTTCTTGATGATGGCCATTCTTTCTGGGGTGAGGTGGAATCTCAGCATTGTTTTAATTTTCATTTCTTGAATGACCAGTGCTGTTAAACATTTTTTCACATATTGATTTGCCATTGTATTTCTGCATTTGAGATGTGCATATTTATCTCACATATCCATTTTGGATTAGGTCTTTGAATTTGAATTTCAATTCTTTATATGTTCTAAATAGAAGTCCTTTGTCTGAGGGACAGTTAGTTAATTTTTTCCCCCATTCTGTGGGTTGTCTTTTCACTCTGTTGGTGATTTCTTTTGATGTGCAAAACTTTCTAATAAAATGAGGTTCCTTTGGTGATTCTTTGAAGTACTTCCCATCCACTTTGCATTTTGTTCATAAAATCTTTGCTTACTCCTGTGTCTTCAAGATTTCTACCCTCTTTATCTTCCAGTATATTTATTGTTTCTGTTTTAATATCGATCCATTTGAACTTTAGTGAATGGTGATAGACATGGGTCTAGTTTTAGTCTTTGGCAGGTGGAAAGCCAGTTTTTCCAGCACCATTTATAAAAGAGGCTATCTTTCTTCCAGTGAACATGCTTTACCCTTTGTCAAAGATTGGTGACTGAATATCTTTATAGTTATGTCTGGATCTTCTAATCTGTTCCACTGATCTGCAGGTCTGTTTGTTTTCATTGTTTGTTTGTTTTGTTTTTGTTTTTTGCATTGTATTAGCGAAAGTCTCAAGTCTGGGATTATGTTGCCTCCTGCCTTGCTTTTGTTGCTCAGGATTGCCTTTGCTATTCTAGATCTCTTCTGAAATGAATCAATTCTTTGTAAATGAATTCATAATTTCCAAATGAATCTGAGGAATATTTGCTCTAGATCTGTGAGGTACTCTAATGGTATTTTGATTGAAATTGCATTATATCTGTATAACAGTTTGGGGAATATGGCTATTTTCACCATGTTGGTTCTTCCCACCCATGAGGCAAAAGATATCTTTCCATTTTCTAATATCCTTCTTGATCTTCTTTTTTAGGGTATTGTAATTTTCAATATATAGATCTTTTACATTTTTGTAATTTTCAATATATAGATCTTTTATCTTTTGATCTTAGATATTCCATTTTTTGGATGCTGTAATGAAAGGTATTGTTTCCCTAATTTCTTTCTCAGTGAGTTTGTCGTTTGTGCACAGGAAGGTTATTGATTTTTGAGTGTTGACTTTGTACCCAGCTATGATGCTGAATTTGCTTATTAACTCTAGTAATCTTTTGGTGGAGTTTTGGGGTCTCCTATGTAGAATATCATGTCATCTGCAAATAATGATAATTTAACTTCCTCCTTTCCTATCCTCATTCCTTTTAATTTTTTTTATCTTATCTAATTGCTTTGGCTAAGATTGCCAGAACTATATTGAATAGAAGTGGTGATAGTGGACATCTTTATCTTGTTCCTGATTTTAGAGTGAAAGCTTTCAGTTTTTTTCCATTAAACAAAATTGATAAGCCCCTAGTCAACCTTATCAACAAAAGGAAAGAAAAAACTAAAATTTATGCAATGAGGGAGGAAAAGGGTGAAATCCCTATAGATCCAGTGGAAATTCAGAAGGTCAATACCTTCTTCAAAAACCTACTTGCATAAGCTGGAAAACAGAAGAAATGGATAAGATTTCTAGAAATGCATAAATTACCAATGCTGGCTCTAGAAGATACAAAAATTTTGAATAACTCAGTATCTGTGACTGAAATGACAAACATAATTAAAACCTTACAATAACGCAAAGTCCAGATCGTGAATGATTCACAACTGAAGTGTACAAGAAATTTAGAGAAGATTTAATGCCAATATTCCTCAAACTCTTTAATGAAATTGAAAAAGAAGGAATTCTCTCTAACTCATTCCTGGAGGCAAGCATTACTGTGATAACAAAATCAGAGAAAGACTCAACCACAAAGGTGAACTAGAGGCTAATCTCACTAATGAACATAGATGCAAAAATCTTCAATAAAATGCTATCAAACAGAATTCAGCAAGCCATCAAGAAGATTATACACCATGACCAAGAGGGATTCATCCCAGGAATGCAGTAATGGTCAACATATGCAAGTCAATAAGCATAATATATCACATCATCAGAGCCAGAAACAAAAATCCTGTGGTCATCTTAATAGATAAAGAAAAAGCTTTTGATAAAGTCCAACACTCATTCATGATTAAAAAAAAAAACTCTATAGAAAATTGGAATAGATGGTCTCTACCTCAATATGATAAAAGCAACTTATGCGAATCAACAGCCAACATCAGCCTATATATTTTCCTTCTAACAGTCTTTCCTACTTTCTGTGACATTCAGTTTTTGTTGTTTATCATTTCTCTATCACAATGATATCTAAACTTAGCTTCTCATTCATCTTTTTCTCTATTCTATAGCAAACTTATGTCTCTTGTAATTGGTGTATTCTCTTTTTTCATGTTCTGACATTTCCTTTTCTCCCCCTTTCCATGGTTAATCTTTTCATTTCCCATACTTTTCTCAGCCATTATTTTTGGTTTTATCTGTCTTTATCTTTTTGTCCTCTATTTTCATCAGAGAAAGGCCTTCTTGTTATTTTTTGTCTTTTTCTTTTTGTAAGAATTTTCCCCATTCATCAGTTCTATTCTTCACATAATTGAGATATTACAAGTGATGCTACTAATCACTGAGTCCTTAGAAGAGGAACTTTCTTTAATGAAATGCTCTAGTTGTATGTTACTGGCTCAAATAACACTAATATGCAACTGTATGTCAAAGCAATTATAAAGGAGTGGTGGTCATTTAAGCAGTAATATTCTTGGTTTAGTATATATAACCTCCACTAGGAGAAGAATCATTAGTATTAATTAAAAGTAACTAAAGGCACTGCCCTCATTTTGATACTTTAGGATACATTTGTATGATTGTATTATTTTATAGTTTCTTATATTTGTTCAGAGGTTAATCAAATTGTATCATAATTTCTTCTTTCCCATGCTACTTTTATTCAGGTATTGATGAAATAATGTATGATAATTCAGAAATAAAATTGACAAGACTCCTAACAAAAAAGCACACAAAGGAACATTTGTTTCAATAATCTATCTTTTATCTCTCCTTAATTATCTTTTCACTGTTTAACAAATCATCTCTGTGGAATGTTACCTGGAGTATTCATTAACTAATGCATTATTGTCCTTATAAACTAATCTAGGGATAATTAATATCTGTGTACTATTTCATCTCATCATTTATAAATATTCATCACATATGCTAAAGGCTAAACTCTGCAGAAGACTTGAAGGAAATATTTCAACAAAATGGAGTATTCTAATGTCATCTATTAGAAAAAATAGAAATCAGTGAAAAAATAAGTTACTGTACATAAAGATATGCTAGTAATCAATAATAAAGGAAAGGATCTATGAAGCACCAACAGCATATAAAGATTGAGTTCAATTTAGAATAACATAAAAATATCTTCTCAGAGTAATGCTTGAGGTTATAGTCGGAGTAGATAGTTCCAATTAAGAAATGTCACATACATTTTTGAAATGTGAAACCAATGTTTTTAAAATTAGCTTAACCTAAGTTTCAGAATTGTTTTATTGTTACCAAAAATTGGGTCTTTGTGTAGCTTACTATTTTTCACACACACACACACACACACACAAATACTATAACATTAGTTTAAAGAATTTTCATTTGTTGCATTAATTCATTTTGTGTTACCAATATATAATCTGTATATCTGTGTTGCTATAAAAATATCTCTCAGTCTAAGTACTTTGCAAAGAGAAAAACTTTCCAGGAGCATGACACTGTCATCTTTCGGTCTTGCTAAAGGTCTTTTGGCTACATTACAACATGGTAGTTGGCACCATGGTAAAAGCATGTGTGAGAGAGTCAGCCACAGAGCAATACAAAACAGCTTCAGACCCAGGGCTTGCTCTCTCCAAAGAGCCCTCTCATAGGACCCAATCAGGACCTCAGGAGGGTGACAGTATTTATTTCTAATCACGATGTCTCCAGTGATCTGTCTCTTTCTAGGTATCCCCTCCTTGTGTTTCTCTTACCTCAAAACTGCCACCTGGAGACCAAGTTTACAGAACAAATTTTGAACCCCTTTGGGGCACACTTGAGCCACAATTAATCAGAGCAATTGCTCCTCACAGAATTTCTCTTAATAATATGCAGTCTTTCTACTGTGTTATATTACAGTGATGATACTGTGTAGTCTGTTTTAATTTTCTATCTTTGAATAATAATGTACCACAAAAAGCAGCTTAAAACAATAGATATTAATATCTCACAATTGCAGAAGGTCATAAATTGTACTGACCATCCCCACCAGGATACTCCTTCTTTCTATTAATCCCAGGTTAGTGATCAGTAACCCAGCCATGGAAGTAGCACCTCCTCAGTTTCACAGGCTAACCTTACTCAAGGTATGTGCACCAGGAAAACAAAACTGGGATACCACCTCAGAACTCTCCTTAATGTAGATTTCAACCATTCTAATTTACATAGCAAGGCCAAGTAACTATCACCTAAGGTTATGGCTTGGGCTTAACAGACTTTGTTATGTTGTGGAATAAATAGACTTACTTTCATCTTTTCATAAAGGTTTTGCTAAAGCAAAATATGTTTGCATTTTATTAAGTGCATGCAGGGATATCAGGGATGATGGCTTTCTTTTTCTGCATCTAATTGTTTCCTTTTTATGTTAAATTAACTGATTTTAAAAGTAAGTGAAATGACTGTGCAATCACACCTGGTGATACGTGAGAAATCTCTAAGTTTATACCACAAAGGTATTGGGTAGGGAAAAGTTGAATATTTGGATACCTTTAATGCAATTAATGTTCCTCAGTACATAGAATTAATAAGACTAACAGAAATTCAACCTCCAGCATGCATTAGAGCAGTCATGCTTGACACCGTCTTTCATTTTCTCTCCTGCCTAACTCTTACTAGAATGTTAGTGTCTGCCAGAGCTAAGTTGGGGGTGGGGATAGGAAAAGATGAGGAGGGGATGAAGAAAATAAAATCAGAAACAGAAAGCAGGCGCCAAGTGGAGTCCCTCCTTGGGAGAAGAGACTGCTCAACCACAGCAAAGCATTTGTTTATACATTTGTTGTGCCACGCCCCTTTGTTTAGCTTGCTGGCTTCTTAGTCTCCCTGGCTTCTTAGTCTCCGTCCCATGTTCCCAGTTCAGGGGTGGAACCCCTGTTCCCTCCAGCTCTCCACCCCCCAGGGTGTTCCTCAGGCCCTCCATGCCCTGGGGCACTCCTGTTCTGGAATTTATGCTTTTTGGCTCCACCCCTCTGAATGCTCAGTAGCTCAGCAAAAGGCTCCCAACACTAGAACTTGAGGTGAATTCAGCTAAAAGAATTCTTGAGATTTTGCTCTGAGGCTCAAATTCTCATCTCACTGGGAGTGAAAGGACAATAGTGTTACAGTGCCTACATTTTTAATGCTACCTTTTACCTGGTATGTCTCTCATTTGCCTTTTAATTGTGCTTCCTAGCCACACTCTGTTCTTGTAAAACTGATCTTTAATTCCTAAAAATGCAAAACATGCCGTACTTGATGACTTTTGCATTGTCTGTTAACTTTGTGGAACTCCGTTCTCCGTCATGTGTAGTTTTTAATCAAATGCCATATTTCTGTCATTATCTTCCATGTTTTATTTTTCTCCTTAAATTTTATGGTAAACCAATGAGCAATATGTTTTACTGAGTTTTTTTTTCATCATATCTCTGCACCATGACTATATAAACTCCACTAGAGAAAGGATTTCCTCATTTTGTTCACCACTATGCAGCTGAGATACCCTTGATTCCTGGTGCAATGGAAGCTTCGATGTATTTTGACATGAGCAGAAGGGTCAAATGCTACATAAGCAAATCCGAGTTTTGTTAAGACTTTGCTAAAATTTTTATAAAACTTCATTTGTTGTTTAGGTGGGTAAGTAATTTTACTTCAAATGTTGGCTGTTATCAAGAAAAGCATAGTTCTGAGAAATTTTAGAATGTGAAATATTTTGCAATTTAAAGATTCATGTACACTTCTCTAAGTGTGGGGTCTCTTGCTAAGCATACTCTGTACTCTGTCTTAATAATCTGCCTACATAACTATAGATGGCAGATTTTATTTCATAAATTTCCTTTTAGAACTAGTACATTGATACTGTGACCCTTAGTTATATGAAGTCATGAAGGCTTTAAGGCCTTCAAACAATAACAATTGTATTGTTCCAGGTACTCTGCTAGGCAGCAGAGATTTAAAAACGAACAATACATGTTTTCTTGGGTCTCAGTCATATTACAGAATTTTAAAGTAACCTTATCTTATACAAAAAAACAAATGTATAAGAGCTCATTAAGATTATTATTAAGATATTATTTTACTCATTCAATCATGGTTTCCATCTTTTAAAGTTTTATCTTTTATGTTTGGTTCATTATCTTAAGGAATTTTTCTCCTTTCTTTGCTAATTTGCAGTCATTCTTTTCCTTTGTGTTGTTCCTTTGTGGTTCAGTCATTGTACTGAGGGTTCATTTGAGTTGCAGGGTTGATTTAAACATTATTCTAGTGATTTATTACCTTTTCTTCCACAATGTCTCAAAACTAACCAGCATTATTATCTTTTATACTTTTTAAACCTTTGCACATTGACTTCCAGTCACATGTGCTTATTTCTGCTTGCTTCCTCCCAAATGACCACTAAAATGACTCTAAAGAATATAAAAAGGTATAAGCCAGGAAGGACAAAGATTATGGGAGAGGAGACAATAGCAGATTGACTGAAAAGCAAATGCTCAGGTGATAACATATTCAGCTGATTGGAAAGAACTAAAACCTTAAGTGCATGTTGAGAGGAATACTGAGAGGAAGAAACCATTCTAAGGTGAGTGTCTTCTAAAGTTTTCAGAGCTTGGAGATTCATTTCTAGTAAGTGAGAAAAGGCAGTGCAGATCTAAAAACAGGGTAATTATGTGTAAGTCTGTACATGGAAGATTCAAACCCAGAGCACTCCATAAAAACACCCAGCTGATCAATGCCTTCAGGCAGAACAAAGTTTTAATTCTGGTCAAATTTAATAGAAGAAAGTGGAAATTATAAACTTACAAATGTTGGAAAACAGGGGAAACTAATTGACTGAAGTCCTGGATAGTTAGCGAATTTTGTTTCTTGAATGGTTACATTCAGATTAAATTCTGCAGCAGTGGCCTGAGAAAACTTCTCTAAAGAAACTGCAGAACCACAAAACAAAGCCTTCTGGATGTGAACCTGGGGTAATGCCAGTGCTAAATCTGTGTCCGTTCAGTCACTAGACCATGAAGTTGACTTGTCAGCACTCTGTGTCTACAGAGCTAACACTTTCTAACTATGAGCAGGCCCTGGGAGTGGTAGATTGAATTACTGACAATATTCACTGGTCCTTCCTACCAAATCCGTTCCCAATGGGAGAATTACTGGTTTCATCCTCTTGACACAAAACTTTATTCAGGTGATTTGCTTGAATAAATAAAATGTGAATATAGCAGAGGAGTTTTTTCCCCCTCTGAACAGAGACTTCAGTTCTCACTGGTTTCATCAATTCTGTTTATCATCTTTAATTACACCAGTGATGCCTCACAGAGGGAACGGAGTATACACGGGGAGAAAGGTAATAGAATTTGGGGGTAATTGGAGAATGTGAGATACTGTATTAAAAATGCTTTTTCAATGCCCAGGAAAGTAGCTCAAAACAGACTCACGCAAGAACACATCATGACATTTCAGGACACCACAATTTGAGAGATAACCCTGTAAAATTCTAGGCAAAAACCAAGTATCGTCACCATGACCAATACCACAGGTCACTTATTTCACTGGGAACCAGAATAGAGCAGCATTAAAAGTTAGAAGACCATGGGGAAGCACCTCGGAAGTTCTTAGGGAAAATCTATTCTACTCTCTGTACATGGTCCAAATATCTCAGCTGTGAAGGGAGAGTAAACATTTCTCAGATCTGTGGGTACTCAGAAAATAGAATCCGGTTCTCCAGAGAAGCAGAACTTTGACTGAGGCGAAAAGAGAGAGGGGAGGAAAAAGGAGAAGGGATGGGAAAAGGGATTAATGTACTGGAATGTACTGGCCTCTGCGTTATCGATGTCTTTTTAGACAGAGCCTCGCTATGTGGTTCAGGCTGGCCTGGAACTCACTATGCATCCTGTGCAGTCCCTGAACTCACAGTGCTTCTCCTACCTCAGCCTCCCAAGGGCTGGGTTACAAGCCTGGGTCACAACAGCTGGCTCCATTACCAATTGCCTGGCATTTAATTGCTCATAGTAATCTTTATGGGCTTTTTGGCTTTTATTGAATATCAGTAGTGATATCTCTTTATTCATTTAAACTTTCATTTACTTGATACAATCTTTTTTCCTAGCAAAAAGTTTGTTGATTTTGTTTACCTTTTCTAAAACCAACATGTACGTAAGTGTTTTCCACGTGTGTAAGGTTCTGTTTGTTGACTTCTCTTATCTTTGCTGCTCTCTTTCGTCCACTGACTTGGAACTTGGTCTGTTCTTTCTCTACTTTCACGAGGATGCTATGAGGACATCACAGTGACTTTTTCTGGGACAACATTGTAGCGTGGATTCTGGGTAGTTCTCTCAGCAGTTCTTAGCATGGTCAAGCCTGCAGGGGTCATGGGTGGCTGAGGCTTCGGGTAACCATGGCAGTGAAGAGGATTTCTGGGGTGCTCTGGCCCCAAATTGCTCTGGACTAAGGTATGGAGTGATGCAATAGATGCCTGCTACTCTTTTCTATGCAGCTCTCCTCAGTTTTGCTTCTTTGTAGTCCAGAACTTCCCCAGAGCTAACTTTATCAGCATGTAGTTATTTATTTATTGTCTTTGTTGTTTGTTTTAGTTTTTGGAGAGTAGTTTTTACTATGGAGTCCAGGACGGACTCCAACTCATAATCTCCGGCTGCAGTCTCCCGAGCTGTGGGATTAACATGCCCTATAGATCTGGCTTTAGTCATTGGTTTCTGAGAATTGTTGAATGATGTCACTGCCTAGTCAGCAATGTGAGAATATCTACAGCTCTTCCTGTTAGGGTCATGTGCAGGAAGTCAAGCAGTTACCGGATGCCAGCCAGCAGTAAACAGCAGAAAGGCATACCACTGCGCCATCAGGAAATGCCACATGGGCAGCACTAATAAGGAAGCACCCCCTTCCCCAGACAAGGGGATCCTGACACAAGCTTTTTCTATTCTGTGCAGCAGGAAAGAGGAGCCCCCTCTTCCCAACAAGCACAGTGCCAACAATGGCTAAGTGTGAATGTCAGTTTCTATCCTTATTTGACATGAATGAGGCAGTGTTATTTATTCCTCTTCTAGAGCAAAGTCAGAGAATGTCAAGTAGCTTTGAAGGTTTAACTAATATCTCAAATATTTAAACATGATGGTGAAAATGCTCATTTTTAAGCAAAAAAAATCATACAAAGAAGACGGGAAATGTCAATATAAATGAAACAAGACAACATATGGATACTAACTCTTAAAGTCCGAGATGACTAGTGCTGTGGGATAAATATCTGAAAGTAGCCATCATAAAAGTGATTCAAAGGTCAGTAGAGGGCATGCATCAGTCCATTATACTCCGCTGTCTGAAAACCACAGATTTGTATCTCTTCTACATTCAAAATGCATCCATTACCATGTCAACTGCCCAACTCAACCCATCCCAGAGTCAACTTCAAGCCCATGGTTTCATGTAAACATTGTCTGAATATGAGTTAGAAAATTGATTAGATGAGAATGATTCGCCCTGAAAGAAAAGTCCTATTCATGATCCAGTGAAATCAAGAGGGACGGGGAAGCGATTGCAGCCTTTGATTTCTTTCATAAGAATTAAAGTAACGTGCGTGTAATCTATAACCTTGGTTCACACTGCAGCCTCAGCCAAGTTTTATAATTCTGCATGTCAACACTAAGATCTTTCCTGCATTCCTGGGGAGAAGTTGATAGCATTCAAAGAGCAAGGAAGGATTTGTGGCTTAAATTTTTATCATTTTTCTTCAGCATAGCTAGTACGAGGACATGTTTGAAAAATATGTTGTTTTCTTCTGTAAGAGACAGCTTTGAAAACTCAGATTTTCAATATATTGGTGCACTTCTCAATCCTATTTTATAAGTGTAAGGAATTAAATGCTCCCAGGTAGTAGATTTGTATAGTGCATTTAGATGAAGGATTTTCCCTTTGAAGTGAGCTACATAGCTTCATTCCGCTTCCTGAAAGCTATGTTTGCATGATCTCCTCTGTGACTCTTCACTTTTTATACAGCTGATGTCTGTGGTGCTCACGGGACACCTCTTCTTCACCACCGATAGTAAATTTTCTTCCACAACTTAGAATCTGATGTCTTATAAAAGACATAGTTTAAGCCTTCTGCTGTGACATCAACAGCTCACTTGTACAGAATAGGACATCTTTGCCATGATGTCAGACATGACCCTCTTCTCATTTGTTCCAAAAATTGATTAGTATTGATTCCAAGGCACTATGACCTCAGAACCCTGGTGGCAATTTCTCTTACTATACTTTGATACCTGTTCTCTTGGACCATATTATATCTGGCTGCTATTGTAGAGATTTAATAAATGAATTTAGAGCAATTGGCATGATGGAGCTCTCTAATTAACCATGTTACTCTGAGTCAGACATTCCTGTTATATCCCAAACCAACAGTGTACAGTGTAGAACTTTATCTTCCAGTTGAAGACCACAATGGGGAGCCTAAAATTCTGCTGATCTTTGTATTTGTTAAATGGCTATCATTTATACAGCAATGTATCTAGGAATTCATTTCTTGAGTTATTATTTTGGTAAAACATCCCACTTTCAATTCAATATTATAATCTCCTGGATTCCAGAAGCCTCACTGTCATCACTGTCATTGTTTTGTTTATCATAATCCTTGGAGCTATCTCAGTCCCCAGGGTCTCTATTTTACTTATTTTTTGAGACTCTTGAAAGTCTAGAAAATAAAGGCAATTGTACTTTGAAAGTGTTATGTATGATTTATGTAAGCATAGCTCTTTCTTGGTTCTGATTCTCCCACACTTGGTCCAATCTAGCTTTCAGCAAGGCAAGCAGAGACGGTGCTATATGTTAACAGTTGGGGTTCATCAGCATAAATTGCTTGTGGGCTTCTCCTCAGTGTACTTCACGCTGTATTTGATATTATGATTTGTAGCAACAGCACAGACACGCAACAATTTAGCTGCCTGTGCTTGCTTAATGCCACAAGGGAGCTGAGGGGCTTTTCAATAAACTATGTATGATTTCCTTGTGTGAGATGCTATTTAAGTGCTGTAAATGACAGGTGAGCACATTTGAGGGAAGCCACAATGCATCGGTAGAGATTCCAAGTCAAACTGAGTCAGATGCTGGTTGTGGCCTGCTATTGCCAAACTGGACTAGAAGCCCTGGAATGTTCTAGGAGGTGGGTGGAAGAGGGCAGAGAGCTGAAACAAATGTGTACTGGGTTTTCTTTCATTGGAGTTTCAGTGCTGGAAAAGGATGAAATGAGAAAATGGTTAAGATTTTGCAGGAGAGAATGTAAATTTTCTGTTACAAATGAGGTACAGATTCCAAAGCACACTCGTGTATAACCTACAATTTAAGCATATGAAAATTTTAGCAAACTTATGACTCATTACTCATGAAGATATTAGTTCTATCAAGAAAGAAAACATAGCACTAGTATTTGCATATGTATCTGAGTATATATGTGGTAGTTATCAAAAAGTGTGTATAAATATAATGTCCCATTAAAGGTCCTTAAACTGTAAATACCTAAATAAAAATGAAAATATCAGTGGATTGCTTTTGTTATTTCTTGTCTAAGTTAAAGTTTTGCATTAGCATGATAAAACAATTATGCCAATTATATATCTCTTTCACAATCTTACTATATATGTAGAATTTTTTAGCTATAGGGTGCTTGTCATGTATGAATTTCTTCATACTTCTTAACGTTCTCAAATAAGAGACAATGACTGGTAAAAGTTCAGACTTATTCAACTTCTCCATTTTTTATGACGTACTGCACCACTTTCTGTTCCCTATATGACTTCTTTCACTTTGTTATATAGTCATATAGCCTTTTTTTTTTTTGAGATAGACTCTTACTATATAGCTCAATACTACATTGCCAGGACCTTGAACTCCTGGCAATGCGCACACCCAGCCTCCTCAAGTCCTGGGACTACAATCGTGCACCACCGTTCCTGGCCTACATATATTCTTTTGAGCAACCAATAAAGGGTGCTCAAGTTGCATCGCCACTTAACTCACATTTCTGAATTTTAGTACTTAATAGTCTGCCTTGTAGATTCCTATCTTTCTCCCCAGCTGAGCCATGGGCCTGATCCTTGTATTCCTGGAACACTTGGTGTATTATAGTTAACAAAAAGATAAAATTTAAGGATTTTGAAATTGTAGTTTGTAGATATCTTCCCATTTAAAATGAATACTTTATTTTCTTTCACATTTAATTATTGAAACTTAGTTTTCAAATTTTAACTTTTTCATCTTAAAACTAATGTTTCTACATTTTAATAAGCAATGTTTAATGTCTATTAAAAGTTCAAAATTTAGGACACAGTATATTTTTCATGAAATTGAGTGAAGATGGTTCCTTAAAGAAACCGCCCCGTGGTCTGCACCCTTGGTCCGGTCACTGTTAGCCTGCAGAGCAGACTCCTTTCCGTCCCTGCTTGCTGTTCTCTCCCGAGGCCTCCCGTGTGCCACTGGCAAGGCGGAGCACATGGCAAGGTGACTGAGGCGAGGCAGAGACAGACCCTTCAAGACATTAGCACGTGAAGAAGGGCGGCATTTCAGTGCGAAAAGTGTGCTAGCACAGGTGCCGTGGGCGGGAAGCGGTGCAGCCCTGACCCTCTGGAGCAGGGCAGAGCTGGGAGCTCAGAACTCGAGCCACGGGTAGAAGCAGAGAAAGGACCCCGGGGAGAGTACAGTGTCCGTCACGGAGCAAGAAGAAATGACAAGATGACCTGAAGGCGGGGGTGTTTTCACTGGCAGATAGAGAATGATTTGCTTTTATTGGAGAGGTGGCATCTCAGTGCGCGGGATGGAACCTCTTGCCCCCAGGGGCCTGGAGGTGCTGCAAAATTAGCACCTCCATTCCGTGTCCGCTGTATGTTAGGTACCGCGTGTCTTTGCACTGGTGCTGTAGATACCTGCTGATTTAAATTATAAACACACTCCCGAGATGCAGATTTGGATTGTGGGGGTGAAAGAAAAAAAGGTAACAGTATTTTATGATACTTATACATTATGTCTGGCCAATGTGAATAGGCAGCCTAGACATCATGCAAAGAACTTCTGTGAAAGAGTTTTCCATTTGTCTTACTTCTCCATGGTTTATTGGGTGACACTGAAGGTATTTAGTGATTATAGAATACACAGATAGTAATAACGTAACAAAGCTTAGAATAGCAAAATGTAAGTAAATACATACAATAAATCAGTATATTTTTGAGAAAACTGAAAAGAAAAAAATAATGCAATAGCAATAGAAATATTAAAGTCTTCACTTACACGTGAAAATTCACAAACTAACATAAATAGCACAGGACACATAAAGTTGGTTAAGATAGATAAACAATACTAGAAAATAATCCCTAGATGTAATTGGAGAAAGAACTTCTAATTTCTGAAACTCAAATTTTAATTAATTCCCATAATCACATATTAAAGGTAGAACAAAGTGGGACCTTTAGGAGGTGAGAGGGGCTCTGCTCTCAAGAACGATTACTCCATTTCTGTGACTAAAAGGTTAATGGGTTAATCGGTTATTTCAAGAGTCAATCTCCTGTGAAACCCAGCTTGACTGGGGCTCTCTCATATACCCTGTCTCTTGCCATATGATTATTTGTGCCACCTCAAAATTTTGATAGCAAAATGACCAGAAGTCTGCCTCAGAACTTGAACCGAAGGGCCAGGGGATATAGCTCAGCAGCACAGTGCTTGCCTGGCAAGTGCAAGGTCCTGAGTTCGATTCCTGGTACTGATAAAAAAAAAAACCTACAGAGAGGAAGTGTATAGGTAGGGACTGGTGTTGCCATTTTCTCTTAGCCAGGCATGGTGGCACATGTGTGTTATCCCAGTACTTGGGAGACTGAGACAGGAGGATCATCTGCAAGTTCAAGACCAGCCTGGTTACACACAAAGTGTGCTCAAGGCCAGTCTGAACTGCATGGTGAGACCGTCTCAAACAGACAAAAAATAAAAAGAAGAACAAAAAGCACTTGGACCAAAACCATGAACTAAAATAGACCTCTTTTCTTAACAATTTACCCAACCTTGGATATGGTGTTCCTAGCAACAGAAAATGAATCAAGAAAACATCTTCATGCTTGAAGAAAGTTGCTTTAACCTGACAAAACAGATGAGCATTTAACGTTCGTCACATGCATAACTGATCTCCCAGAGACTCTGCACAGCCCTACGGTCACACCTCTATTCTATCACGCTTACTAGAGAAGGATTGTGCCTTACACAGGCTTTATTGGCCAGTGAACTGCAGGATTAAAACAAAATACAGCTCCTGCCAAGCGGCTGCAAACACACGGCACTGCGGTTTAAGGGATCTCTTGAGGAAATACAAATCATTGCACTTAATAGCCTGACTATACAAACTCTCACCGAATGGTGTTTATTTCTGGATCCAAGGCCATAAAATTTGTCACTGGCCCTCCATGCAGGAATAGCCTGGGAGGACATTTCATTTTGCGATCTAATGCCTTCAATTTCCGTGGCTTCACATAAAAATGAGCCTAGTGTTTTGTAAATGTTTGGAAACAGCCTAAGTCTGACATGCAACAGATTTTATTTTCTGCATTTACAATTTGAAGAAACAGCGAAATTCTGTGATACGCTCATTTTATGATAATCAGGCACGAAACAGAGAAGGACAAAGTGACAGAGGAAAAGAGAAGTGGAGGGGACGAAATGTGGCCTTAAGTCAGCAAATGTGCCGAGATCCAGCGGACCGCCAAGGCCGCTGCTATCACTCGACTGGAGATAAAACCAGGATGCTGATCTGATTCGGCTCCAACCAGTGAGTGTTCTTTCTTTTTGAGATTTCAAAGGCAGTTTTACAGCTCAATATGTTTTCTCAACTCTAGAAATCGAGCAGGCCAGAAATTTTTCTTTCTGAAATATTTTGATTAGAGTTTGATCCACATGGATCAATTTTTACTTGGCTACTAAAGAGTATTATGAAGCTACCACTTTGGCACATTAAAAAACATGCTGTGGTGAATTGCTCAGATATTTATAGTTTTATGACACATCTTATCTATTCACTCTTATGACTCCAGCTAGATTTAAAATCTATGGCCACAGAATTATATAACTCGACTGTTAAAAATTTTCATTTGCTGTCCCTATATGGACAACTGATGCCTTTTAAAAACTCATCAATAATACCACATATAATTCTTTCACAATGAATCTCAAATTACTTTTTTCCTTCGCAACTGGTTTGTTTCTAACGATATTGCTGCTGACTACCTATAATTACAGCTCCTCATGTATCAAATAGTTATAATACCTACTTCACAGACACATTATGGAAATTAATGCATTAGTACATGGCTCTGCATCCAATAGAAACTCAACAATCATTAGTCTTCTTTCCCTTTTGTTTTCCCAGTTAGTCTTTTTCCTTGTGAATGTATTTTTACAGCTCTTATGAATCCTTTTGTTTGAATAAAGAGCCGGATGTATTGGTCTGGGCTAGAGAAAATTGTGAAGTCCTGAGCAGACTGGAATCTATTTATGATTTGTTAATGAACTTTCACAAGTTTTTGCATGTGCAAGCACAAAAGTATTTGCTCTGTGGCACTGTGTAGTATCTTAATTATAAAATCAATTTTGTTTACTTATATAATTTGTTACCTATGATATTTATATTAATACACAGTCATTAATTTGTTGAAGAATTAGTTCATAATCATCTATGGGAGAAGATTTGGTTTTGTAAAACATTGAGAGCACAGCACCATGGTTCTCGAGAAAGAAGTAATAAGATTAATTAACCACAGAAGTTTTGTGAAGTCTAGAGTATCTTTATATGTACCTAATCTCACACTATTTTATTTTATTATTTTCTGTATATGTGTGTATATATAAATACACATTTATATATAATATTTAAAGCACTTCTGTAAATACTCAGTAAAGCTACCCTTAATTTTCTTGCTGCATATATTTATTTCTCCTACAGCAATTAAATTTTACTTGTTTAGAATGAATTCATGCATACAATGTACCTTACTTTCTATTATATAAAAGTCTCCAAGGAGGTTGAAATTCTAAATTTTTTGAAAAAGTCTGTATGTATAGAGAAATACTCTATTTCCATTAAGTAGAGGTTTTATAACTTTCAATAACTTCTCTAAGGAGTTCTAGAACTGAAGCAGGACTAGGAAGCCTTTTGTATCTGTCACTTGGAAAAGCTGTTCAACCCAGTTTACTACCTAATAGATCACAAAGTGTCAATAGAGGCCTTTGTGTTTTTTATGTTTAAATTTTTTAAAAGTCACATAATTCAGTAATTATTAATATTCTTATTTACCTCACTTGTAAATAGTCACTCTGAAAAACTTTCTTCCTGCCACATTTGATACATCTGATGTCCTAACCTAGATCATTAACTGTAAGTATGTTTGCCTTTGTTTCATCACCCAAAATGATAAACCTATTATCACCACAGAGTAAAAGTGACCATGATTCTGCTGCTATTATGAGACTGCAGTTACACTAATAACACCATTTTAATATCAATAATCAAAGGACCCAAACTCAATCCTCCATGACACTTGGCCTTTATAAGAATTAGTAGAGTAAGATGAAAATAAATGCAAAGGATATTTCAGGACATGAGGAAAATTATGAGTTGAGTAGTTTCTGTCAACCATTATCTTGGAAGAATATAAGGCCACTATTTCTATATTTTCAAGCTTAGAATCTTTTTAAAAACACTATGCAGGTGAAATAAAATGCCTCCATTCATTTGTACTTTGCAAGAGGATTCCATCTCACATTAGTTATGTTCTATAGAAAAGAATTATTGCCATTCTATTTTTAAATATATAATTAAAAAGCTTAGTTAACCATTAAAACTGTTATTAGATCTGTGATTTAGTATTTCACAGACAGACTTCTAATATCTTGTAGGAATGTCTAGTTATCTTTAAACTAATCTTTGGAAGGGTTGAGAAAGAAAGTAATGGGGTTAGACCTGCATTTTGGGAAATAGTCTGGTGCGAAGGTGGCGTTGAGGGTTGATATTTCACAATCCCCTTGCATTCGTAGTAAGAGAAGGCCCAGTAACGCTAACAGGAAACACAAAAAGCAGGCAGAGGTGGAAGGAACTGCAACAGAACAATCAGCGATCAAGTGTGGCCAACTATTGAACACGAAGAGAGAGTGAAAGGGAAGTCAGGGTTTATAGGATGTGGACTCTGTTAGCAGACTGTTTACACGTCTGTTACTAAATAGCTGTATAAACTCGGTATTTATCACTTCCATATTTTGGCTTTACACTAAACAGTATTGGCACCTGATTTCTTAGGTTGTTAGGAAGACTAAATGAGCTATTGTAAAAAATGCACTTGAGCTATAAGGTGAGATGTTGCTGTGACGCCCCTCAGCTTGCTACTTCGGTGGCGCAATGGATGCACCATAGTTCTTATCATTGAAGTGGTGAAGAAGAAGAGAAGAGGCTTTCACATGACAATGGTAATTCTGGTTTGGGAAATGTGATGTCTCTGGAGATTCAGCTGGAAGAACTTTGCTAATGTATATTTAGTGAAGTTTTGCAAATCTATCACATTTGGAACATTGAATGATAGATTTAAAGCTGAAAATAGATGAAAAGAATAACAAGTCAGATCATAATGATTTTTAAATAACAGGTTATTTTTGCTTTGTCTTAACAGAACAAACTCGGCGCACTTAGATGCTGTTTAAGGGCTCACAGATGTAACAGTCAGATAGTTCTGATAACTCTTAGACCTCTCTCTTGAGATAACAAAGATGGCTGTGGAAACTCCGCTGGTACAGCAAATACTGCATTACAGTGGAGGAAGCGGCTCCTTGTCCTGTTATTGGGAAAGAAAATGCTTTCCCACAGCATAGGAAATTCCTGCCTTTCTTCTAATTTTTATTTTTTATTTTATGTTTTTACTATAACTGTATTATATGGCTAGTCTTAATTACAAACTTACCTGGGATGTTGAAGATTTAATTTGGATTCTTTGCAGCCTTGCTGAAAGTCAAAACGTTGATAGAAAGAAGGAGTTTAAATAGTGGATAGAAGGTTAGTCCTGAAGAGCCATCTTTATGCAATGTTTTAAGGGGTATTTTACCACTGGGAGACTCAGGAGTATCTAGATCATTTCTCAAGTAATTCTTCAGTTATCAGATTCTAAGATTTGATCTAGCTAATCTTCAGAAGCATCATTATATAATTAATTCAACATTATCGTTGAGCAATAACATTTTATTAGAAAACAAATTAGCAAAATAATAAATAGAAAGTAATTTCATTTCAATCCTTTTTTTAAATGATACTATGACCTAGCACATACATATGTACTTATTAGCTCTGGCTTTTGCAGTTTCTCTGGCCTCCCTCTCATTCCTACCTTCAAATATCATAAATATCTATGAATAGTCATTTATATAATTTTTTGGTTAATTGCTTGCAAATTTTCAGACAATCAATGCATTATTATTCATTTTCTAAGCAAACTGCAAGTGTAGCTACTTCACAATACTGTTTTACTCCAGTATAATAGCCATGCATTAGGATGTTTTTGTTAAGATGTCAGCCCATTTTGTAACATGTATTATTGTCACTTACACTATGCCATATAATTTATGTGTTACAGAAATAATTATTATAAATTAAATTTGTATTACTGGATAAACTGCTGTGCAAAACAGGAATTAAGAACCTTAACTTTTAAATTGTATTTTAAATAATAATTAACATTTATTGCTTGGTTAAAATTACAAACACTGCTGAAAATTCAATATAATCCGTTCCTTCTCTTGTTCAGCATGGTTGTGGGTGAATTTTTTTTTAAAAAAGAAAGAAATCTTTCTGTATAAATCCTTTCAGAAAGTAATAGAAATAAATAGTTGAAGTCCTACTGAGATCTTCCAGCAGGAGAATAATTTCTTCAAACTTTTGTTTGACAAAAAGTCAATATGTTGAATAAATTGATATTAATGTGACTTGATGCAATGCATTTGGACCGTATTTTACATAGGCTATGTAGGCAGCAAATACATTCCTTATCATTGTTATAACTTTATATAAAAATGGTCATGGAATAAAGAGACTACATTTTTAATGCAGTGTATGATTTATCCCTTTCTCTGTTTCTGTGTGAATTACCATCCTCAAATACAGGTGGAGATCATAATTTCTTTTTCCAACTTGCTTTTTTTTTTTTTTTACAGTGGAGACCTGCAAAGTATAAAAAGAAAGTAGCTATGGTTTAGAGCACAAGTGTCTCGCTAAAAGTTAACATGCTGAGGTGGAGCCTTTGGAAGGTGATTGGATCACAAGAGCTCCTGGATGAATTCACCAGTGAATTAATTCACTGATAGACTCACAATCTGAGAGCATTATGGGAGAAGATAGAAAGCTAGGAGGTGGAACTAACTTAATTGGAGGGAGTGGGTCACAACAGGTAATGCACTTAGAATTCAGAGACTATGTCTTCTCCAGAGCTCCTCCACTGTCCACCTTGAAGATCTGCTTTCATCCACCACATGCTCCTTGTTATGAAATTGTGCCTCACCTGGACCTCAGAAGCAAAGGAGCTAAATAACCATGGATGGAAAAATCCCTGAAGACATGAGCCAACGTAAACTCTTCCCCTAAAACAATTGTTTTTTTTCTTTCTGTGTTTTGTCACAGTGATAGGAAGCTGATTATCACAAAAGTTAACTCTAACTAACTGAGAATTTAACAGGAAGCCTGAAAACAGAGAAAACAGAGTATGGATTTCTGTTTTCTTTGGTCAGAGAAGTGAAGGAGGAAACCAGTACCCTGTTGAGTGAAACATGGAGATTTTACTTGATGAACTGGTGAGGGATCTTCTGGGGAAAATGTAGGTTGGTGAAAGCTACCAATTCAAAACCTGTAAATAATGAAGATCAGATTAATCTAAGTGGCTGGAATGTAAACGCTTTTCATTTATTATAAATTTATAAATAAAACATGATGAATATTATCAGACAAGATGTATCAGAATATTTTAACAAGAGGTGGGCAGACCCTTAAATGAAATGAGAAATTAGAAGCAATATTAGATTTTGCAAGATGTTTCAACAGTACCATTGTATTTAATGTACAGTTGCATTCTCTTACCAGAAGAATATATTATTCATAGAGAAACAGTCCTTATGTAACAGAAAATGACCCCCCCACACACATTGTACTTCAGTCTCTTAGTTGCCCAGGTAACAGTTCCTGTTGCAGTTCTGGTTGCTTTGTCTCCTAGAAACTGCTGGCCACTGTGATGCATAGCTGGTCACTGTGATGTAAAAACCAACTGAAGATAGCCAAGTACTCTACTTTTATACTTCTCCTTTGCAATTCCTTAAAAATCTCTCTCCCTGAGCCTTCAGGGCCTGATATTTTAGGAATGGTACTGATCAGTGATAGTCATTGTGAATAAATCTGCTTCCAAACCCTGAGTGTCATTTTGGTGTTTCTGTTTACCATCGCACTTACAGTGGGAAACAAAAAAGTAGCATACCTAAGACTAAGTCAGTGAAAAGCTACCTTAGTTATTTTTATCTGCAATGCTTCATATTGAAGACAGATACCCATATTGAAAACTAAGCAAAAATCATAAGTAAAATATAAAATGAACCTACATATAAAAAATAGCTACAGTATGAAATGAAAGAACAATTTGAATAAAATAGACAAAGATAAATGAGGGAAGACTATAAAATAACACTGGGACCTATTTCAAAGTATGTTCAGAAAAACAACTCAGTCATTATTAGAAATGCAGACAACAAACAAAACACCAGGACAAAATGAAAAGAGCAGTGTACCAAGGAGGAGGAGAAAGACAAAAGCTACAAAAGAGAAGGAAGTTAGTGGGCTGTAAATCAAAGGCATCAGCCAAGCTGATCATTTACCTTGGCTTCACTGCTTTGGTGGGAAGATGTGCTAGGGTGGCATTTGGCAGTTTCCTTCTCTCTTCTCCTAGAGTTTTCCATTTCTCTCCATTATAAGTCCCAGTTCTCAGAAATCATAAACAAGTTGAGGTAATTAGCTATTTCTTTAGGTGGACTTGGACAACATAGTACTTTTTTTTTTTTTTACAGAAATCAAACCACTATTCTTAGAATAACTTCATATTATTTGTAGACATACACATTTCAGCATCTTTCAGTAATTTTTGATTTTAATGAAATTGATTGACAGTTAATTCTTTTCAAATAATTTTTGTGATGACTATTTTTGCTCAGTCCACTAATTGTATCTGTGGAGTTATGTTTAACATACTTCTTAACATTCTTTCATTCTTTCATATGTTCATTTTATCTTTAAATTAGCTTGCACTGTGTATCTTTTAATATGAGCTTTTTGGTTGCTTTTCTCTAACTACAGAAATAACTTCCTACTATGAAAGAAAGGAGTTGGGCTTCAGGTACTGAAATTATTTAAAAGAAGTCCGGTAATTTTAACGTGGCATGCATGACAACTATGGGTTTAAAGGACAAAAGAACAACTTTAATGAATGATCGCATCCTGAATATTTCTTTAGGTGTCTTATTCATATTTATCAGGAGAAAATAACTTTTCATACCAGGTGTATCTTTGCATATTGGTTTCGGGTTAACAGTTATTCTCTGTGTGTGCATCTTTGTGTGTGGCTGTGTATGTAGATCCCCATCAGAACTGGAAGATCCATAAATTATTTAAGTATTCAGTATATGAAGTTTATATTCGATTTCTAGAATTAGAATTTTGTAATGTTGGATAATATTAATGATTAATTGGTGATGTCATTTTACTATAAACCTTATAGGCCATTCTAAAGCAGAAGCAAGTTTTGATTAATGTATATTTATTATCTCTTTACCAGAATCATACCAAAGAGAGAAAATATATAAGAATTTATTATGTTCATTTCACAAAATCAATGGTGTACAGAAAGCTCATCCCAATTCTTTCTTGTATATTCTATAGTACCCAATAAAGCTAGCTCTGCTAAATGATTAATTCCTAAATTTAAAATGAGATGTCTGCTACAGAACTAAATTCATAGGCAGTAGACTGCATGGCATAAATCCTTCACAGGATGCTTTAACCTTTATCATTTTTGAAATGTGCCCCTTCAAGGAGCCCTCAGGCAGATGTACAAGGGACCTATATGACATTTACATAGCCATTGTGTCAGATCAGACTTTGTGAACCTCCCAGATCATTAGGCAAATCCTGGACAGTGCAGACGCATGACAGATTGCCCACTGCCTGATGCATAGCAAATAAAAAAGCAATGGGGCTTTATTCACACTTGGGCTCTGTGTCCACTGGTTCCCTTGGGAAGAGATAAACCTCAAGCCCAAGTCCATCACATCGGAGACTCACAACATACTCAAGCACCAATTCTTTTCAGTAGCGCATAATGACCCATTAACAGCACGATCCTCTACTACCCAGCATTAAATTGTGAGCAGCAAGTATTTTGTGGCTGGCATATCCTGGGCAACTAAAGGGGGCCCGTGAGGTTCGTCTGATTACTGATTGATTTCCCTCTGGTGAAAATAATTATGTTTCCCCTTGTCTCCAGCAGCTGAGTTTTATTCACTCATATTAACAAAAGAAAGAGTATAGCTGTTAATGTCGTCAAAGGAACAACACACACTAATACAGAAACAAGTAAACAGAAAATGTTTTGGTTTCGGTCAGGTAGCAAGTGGGAGATTATAAGAATATTTGTCCGTTTTTTAATTTTTTTGTGAGATACGATCTTTTCAACTGTGTTTAAAATTATTTATGAACTGCAGAAATAAATTAGCAAATCCTGAAATACAGGACTGGCACCGGAGGAAAAGTCAATAGGTTTGAATTCTGACACGAAAGGCAGAGTCTTCATGTCTGTAAAGTTATCTTTTTTTTTTTTTAATTTTAAAAGCAAACAAAAAAAGAATAACAATGATACAGAATTCCAAACAAAAGTGCTGCAATTTTCCTTCACGGTGTCACACTTTTACTCCATGATGTTTGTAAGGGCTGTTGCTCTGCACACCACACACACACACACACACACACACACACACACACACACACACACACAGTTTCCAGGATCTAAAGGAGTGGAAATAAGTAAATGGGAAAAGTACATGTAATTGCTAAGATAACACTTCCAAGAGAAAGAAGAAATTTCATTTTAAATTTAGTAAATTCATTAGTACAAAGACATTCATACACTTAACATAAGTCAAATGAAAGAAGGAAGCCAGTCCAAAAACCTAAGTATTTATGTTCTAAGTCTAGATAATTCATTTTCGTAATAAAGAAGTTGTTGTCATTGGAACTGGCTTTGGACAGCTGTACCTCAAACCTCTGAAGGGATCGAGTTTAAACAGAAAAATCCTGCTCTGCAAGACCTACTGCAGAATATATACCCTTGAAAACTTTGCAGTTAGTAAATAAAAATCACATTAATTTTTATACTTCCATTGTGCTTTACAAGTTATAACAAACATTCATACACATTTTCTTACTACTTGCCTCAACTCTTTCAATATAATATTTATTATCCTTTTTACATGTAAAGAAACTAAGGACTGGGGAGATTAAGTAACTTGACCTACACATATGATAAATATATGAAAGTTCTATGTTTTAATATCAAATCATCTGATTCTATACCAAAATGGGATTTCTGGAAACCTTGAAAAAAATATAATGCTTAAAAAAAAGACAGTCTTGTGTGAATTCAGGGTAAAAGACAAGATGACTCCATGAAGTTACTAAAGAAATGTAAAGGATACTATTTCATGACCACCATTTTCCCCCAGGCCAAATAATTTAAACATGGAAAAGAAGAACTGAAAATTTACTAATAGAAAATCAAAAATGCCAAAAGTTTAATTTAAGACTGAGGAAATTAGTCCTTCCTATACACTAGTTCTTATTGTAAAAAATTGAAAGTGCTTTACTCAGGTCTAAGAATATATATATTTTCTTCCCTCGCCCCCAATACAACTAAGTCTTCCCAACCTTCCTAATTTGTAACTGTGCCAGCGCAGTCTCTAATGAGGGGTTAGTTTCACAGACACCACCTTGAAATAGACCTACTACAGGAAGTAGCAACTGTTGCAAAAAAAGTGCAAATAATATAAATAGAACCAGAGACTATTTCGACTTCTACATTTAAAGACACACTGTAGATTTATTGTTTTTCTTTTAAAATATTAGAGCAAAACATCACTTAAAATGTTTAACAATCATTTTTATTCTTTAATTCTTACAAACATATAGAAAGTAAAATAGCTAAAAAATTGAATTTTACCTTTATGACTACAGATGTCATAGTGTCTCAGGGTTATCTTTTAGCACTCTGCTTCCATTGTATGACTCAAGATACACACATTTTTAAATAGCTGATTTCAAGACATATCCTGAAAGTTTTCTTTTGGAATAGCAAGTCTATTACATTTTCAACTGCTTAGATTTCCTTTATTCCTAAGCAATACTGTAATTGGAGTAATTCCAGATTCGTACTACTGGGATCTCATTGAAACTTGCTGTTAGAATTTCAGAGATCACCTCTCTTGGAGTGATTTCCTGAGCCAGGTATAGTGGCACATGCTTGTAATCCTAGCACTCAGAAGGCTGAGGCAAGAGGATCACTATGATTTCAAGGCCAGCCTGGGATACACAGTGAGTTAAGAACAGCCTAACCTATATACTGAGCCCTGCCTCAGAAAGCCAAAAGAGAGAGAGCAAGAATGAGAAAGACAGAGAGAGAGAGAGAGATTAAAGAAATTAAATCAATTAATTGGTTTAATCACCAATTACGTTCATGTTTACCTTTCCCAGTTATCCCTCAAACAAATGACTTATATCTAGAACATATAAAGAACTAAAAAATAATCATATCCCCAAATTCAAAGATGCAACCCAAAATTAGCCTTCTGAGATGAATGCACACTTCTCAAATGGCAAATAAATACATGATAAAATGTTCACCACCATTGGTCATTTGAGAGTTGCAAATTAAAACAACACTGAGATTCCATCTCACTCCAGAAAGAATGGCTGTCATCAAGAAATCAAAAAGTAACAAATGCTAGAGAGGTTGTGGGGGAAAAGGATCCCTTCTCCACTGTTCATGGGAGTGTAGACTGGTGTAACCACTGTGGGAATCAATGTGAAGAGTCCTCAATTAACTAGGATTAGAAGTGCCATTCAATCCAGCTATTATCCTTCTGGGTATCTTCTCAGAAGAATTAAAAACATCATACCAGAGCGATATATGTGTACCCATGTTTATAACTGCACAAATTATAATAGATAAATCTTGAAAACAATCCAAATGCCTATCAACTGAGAAATGGATAAAAAAAGATGTGGTATTTTTATGCAATGGATTACTACTCAGCTATAAAGAAGGATAAATTAGAGACATTTATGGAAAATGGATCTATTTGAAGCCATACTTATAAGAGAAATAAATCAGACTCATATATGTAAACATCACATTGTCTCCCTAAAGTAAGAAGCTAAAAAAGTAAATAAAGTTCAAGATGTATAATAAATACTGAGAAATGGGAAAAAACTGTTCAAAAGGATAGAATAACTGGGATTAGGGAAAAGAGAGAAGAAGGAAGGGAAAAAATATACACACACAATAGTTAAGATAGGTGTAAAACTAATTTCTATTAGTTCATTAAAAAGAAAAGTTTGTGCCTATATTGTTTGATCAGTTTTTGTGTCTATATTTTATAATATGAGCAACTATTTTGAAGATAACAACATGTAATGTGGTAACTATTGTTACTCCTATAATCTTATTTTGAAATTTTGTACCAGTATTTTTGTTTCTTTTTTTAATAAAAAAGAATTATAAAAAGTTAAATGCAGTGGAAACTTGGTTCACAGTAGATGGCTGTGTTCCTGTTTGTTACTTGATGTAAGTTTAGAAAAAGTAGCAAAATTTGGCTGAAAACTTTTGCTTGTGAACCTAATTATTTGAGAACAGAGCGTTTATGAACTGAGGTATTACTGTGCATAGTACAATATCCATATTCTTTTCACAAATATTCAACACTGTTAAATGTTTTCCCACACTGGTTTTATTCTACTTCTGGGCATACATGTGAATATTCTCTACCTGCATGCAAATTTGGTTTTGGCTGAAACCTTTAGAAGTATATCACACCCACCACAGCCATAGCACTGCACTCTGGAATCCTTCAGCGTGCATTGCCTCTGAACAAGCTGAAAGGGGTAGGCACCCTTGAAGGCTTGACAGTATTAGAAAATAACATTACAATAAGTTCAAGCTCCTATGGTATTGGAAAATGGAATGAATATAAATCAAAAGCCTAGGAAAATTTCTAAAAGTGAGTGAAATCTGTAGACTAAAACAAAGCAAATGTGATATAGAGGAAGGAGAAAACTGACATGAAATTGACAACTCCATCATCTATCCCAGGGAAGCAAAGAATATGCCCATTTTTATTTAAAATGTTTTAAAGAAATGTGTTATCAACTGCTTTCTTAAAGACATTTAAGTTTGTTTTGAACAATGGGAAAAAAAATCACATCTCTATTTTTGGGATCTAATTAAATATAGACATCTTTTTTGTGTTTTCCTAATCAGGGAAGACACTACATGGCTTTAAATTACTGTTACTGAGCTTTAATATCGTCTTTTAAAGTTCAAAGTTATATCATAAGGTTATGTAACTGTCTTTTATGCACAGAAGGATCCACTTTAAAGAGCTGTGAAATTAGAAGCTGGCAAAAGAGATGCTCGGTGTTTTCTTGAAATCTGTGTAGAATATTTGAGGGTGTGGGAATGACAAGAGGGATGCAACTTTGCTATTATCTGGTTTGTCTTTAAGTCAATGTTTTGTTTTCTTTCCTTCTTAAAATACAAATCTCTCACTGCCTTTCCTCCTTAAAATCCTTTAAGGGCTTCACATTTCCATGAAGTTACTGGGAATACTAGTGTTGTGCTTAGAGGTTGTATTAAAGACCCTCTGAAGTGATATTTCATTTTGGAAGGACTTTTCTCTCTCTCATTGGATTCTGACTCAGTCACTGTCAGCTGCTCTGCAGCAGGCAAATTCCTGCATTTTCATCACAAGTGAGCTTAATCATTTTATCCCTACTTTGTAGCTTTTGCTGAAATCTTATTCTCCTCTTTTCTCTCAATTTACATGCAGAAATAAAAAAAGTGATCAAAAATATAAGGAACTCACATAACTCAATAGCAAAAACCAAGCTATGTAGTATAAACATAAACATGAGTAAAGGGCTTTTTATTCCAAAGAAAATACGAAATGGCCACAAGTATATACAAAAGTAATTAACATTACCAATCCAAAAAAAAAAAATTAAAAAATCAAATCAAAGTTCACTATTATAAAATACCTGTGAGGTCACCCTAACCCAAACTACCTAAAATTACCTAAATTATATGTGATTTTAAAAATAAGTCTTATTGTTCTTTATCACCAACTTTTTATTTTGAAAAATTATTAAAATCACAGGAAATTTCTCTGCCTAATATTTCCAACACTATACTGAATAAGAGTGGTGATAGTGTCTTGTTCCTGGTTTTAGAGAGAAAGTTTTCAGTTTTTGTCTATTTAGTGTGACCTTGGCTGTTGGTTTGTCATAAACCACTTTTATCAGATTGAGGTAAAAACCATCTATTATGATTTTCTGTAGAGTTTTTATCATGCATAAGAGCTGGACTTTATCAACAGCTTTTTCTGCATCTAATGAGATGATGATGATGATTCTTGTCTTTGGCTCTGTTCATATGATGTATTACATTTATTGATTTGCCTGTGTTGAACCATCCTTGCATTCCTGGGATTAATCCCACTTGGTCATGGTGTATAAACTTCTGGATTTGTTGTATTCTGTTTGCTAGTATCTTACTGAGGATTTTGCATCTATGTTCATTAGGGAGAATGATCTGTAGTTCTTGTTTTCAGTTGGGTCTTTCTCTGGTTTTGGCATCAGCGTAATTCTTCCCTCAGAAATGAGTTAGAGAGCATTGATTCTCTTTCAATTTTATTTAAGAGTTTGAGGAGTACTAGCATTAAATGTTCACTAAATTTCTTGTAGAACTTAGCTATGAATCCATCAGATTCTGGGCTTTTCTTTGCTGCTAATTTTTAATTACATGAAGAAATAGTAGTAGGTAGAGACTTCATGAAAGAAACTCAAACAGCATGGGAAATACTTCAAAGAATCAACACCTAGTATCTCATCTTACTAAAAAGCTTTTAATAATAAAAACAAGCCACCAGTAGTGTGAAAAGACAATCCACAGAGTGGGAGAAAGTTTCAACCAATTCTCTCTCAGACAAAAGATTTATGTCTAGAGCATGTGAACAACTGAAAAAAATTCAGACCCCCTGCCAAATACAAAGACCCAGTCCAAAAAGAGGCATCTGAGGTAAATACATACTTCCTAGAGGAAGAAATATAAAAATCAAATATCAAAAAATATTCAACATCATCAGTCATTTCAGAGATGCAAATTAAAACAACACTGAGGTTCCATCTCACTCCAGTAAGAATGGCTATCATCAAGAAATCAACCAATGACAAGTGCTGGTGGGGCTGTGGGGAAAAAGGAAAACTTCTCCACTGTTGGTGGGAGTGTAGACTGGTGCAGCCACTATAGAAATACTTTTGGAGATTCCTCAGTTAACTAGGATTAGAGGTTCCATTCGGCACAACTATTATCCCTCTGGTGTCTTCCCAGAAGAATTAAAAACATCATGCCACAGTGATATGTGCACCCATGTTTATAACAGCACAATTTGTAACAGCTAAATCTTGGAAATAACCCAAATGCCCATCAGCTGTGAAATGCGTAAAGAAGATGTGATATATATATATATACATATATATATATATATATATGTATATATATATATATATATAGTACTATTCAGCCATAAAGAAGTGTAAATTTATGACTTTTATAGGTAAATGAATGTAACTCAACACTGTACTGAGAAGTAAAATAAATCAGACCCATATGTGTAAATATCACATAGTCTTACTGGTATGAGAAGCTGAGAATATAAATAAGATTCAAAATGTACAATAGATACTGTGAATTGGGAAGAAACTGTTCAAAATAAAAAAATTGTGATGGTAGAAAACAGTAAGGAAGAAAGGGAAAAAGGAAAATAATACATGTATGTATATAAACAAAATAGCTAAGATAGATATACTACTAGTTTCTCTAAGTTTATTGAAAAGAAAGGTCTGTACTAATATTGTAATATTGTTTGGACAATATTTCATGCCTATATCTTGTATCCTGAGTAACTACTCTAAAGATAACAATATGTAATGTATTAATTATCATTACTCTCCTATTATTTTGTTTTGAAAATTCTGGACTTTTTTCTTCTTTTTATAAAAAAGCAAATAAATAAAAATGTTTGATGAGTTTGCATATGCCAGCACTGTTTCAGGCCTGGAAGAACAAGACAGGCAGCACCCTTTTCCTTACTGGGGTTTGCATTCCTATTAAGGGTCTGTAAAAACAAAATAAATCTAGAAGATAACATCAGGTGAGAGCAAATGAAGCAAGAGGAATGTGTAAAGGGTCTAGAGTTTCAGCTTTGCAAGAGAAAGAACTCTAGAGACCTGTTGTATAACACCAGATATACTTAACACTTCTACCCTACATTTAAAATATACAAAATCTATGTGTTTTTACCATCATAAAAATAAAACTAAGATAAAAGAAAAAAATTTAAAAATCATATTTTAACAATTTCTTACAGAAGAAATTTAGGAGAATTGTTGTAGGCTGACCATCTGGTTTTAGTGTTTCTTCCAACTAATTCAAGATAGAAAACTTCTTCCTGTCTTACCACACTGACTTTTCTTTTCTCACAACATTTACTTCAGAAAATGGGTAATTATAAATTCTTTGTCTCTTTTGATGTTATTACAAAGCCTCTTGCCAGTCTTACAACTGAGAAATGTCTATCCAGAGGACCTGAGAAGCATCTTTGAAGGGAAGATACCCTCCCTTCAGGATCTGTGGGGCTTACGTGCTGACCTGACCAGGCACCTTGCTCTGATGTAAGTGCAGTATGTGAAAACACAGCAGTGGGGGTTCTGATTACCTTGCGAGCTACTTTTCATTTTTCCTAAGAAGTGTTTTTTTTTTTTTTCCCTGAAGTAGGTGTTCAGACTATTCTGAAAAAGAATTTATAATATCTTACATAGAGTAACTAACAAAACTCAAAAGCTCTCTGAACAAAGATTCTTAGGGAAATCAGTACTCTTTAGAACTCACCTGTGAGGCTGAAAAAAACCTAACTCAAGCGCCGCCATTCTGTTCTGTATGCGCCATACCCTTTGACCTTTAAAAAAAAAAAACAGGATGTCCTGTTTCCTCAGGAATGCACAGGTGTGGCCCCCCCACATCTTTGCGGGTTTTTCCCTTTATAAACCACCCCCAAATCTTAGCCCAGTTGCACAGCAGTGAAAATTCCACCCTCACTCTGTGTCGCTGGATACCAGCCTAGATAAATAAGTGCTCTCTTCTTTTCCCTCCAAGACGTCTTGGCTTTTTTTATTCTTTTTGCCTTTTTACAATTTTCACTTTATTTTGGGGTGCAGCCTTTTGGGGTACAACACATATGTCATCATTTTCATCTAAAATGACATGTCAGGAGCTCCTGCTTCATTTCTGTCCTTTAGTAAATGAACAACCAAGAGGGGCTATTTTATTTCACCACTTTCTATATGGTACAGTGTAGAGTTAGCAGGGTAGATAGGAGAATGGAAGATTACATTAAATGCTTTTAGCAATGTAGGCAGCCACTATCATTACTTTTGGCCTTAAGTTAAAGAGAACCAGAAAAATAATTTAAAAACAGGGACATAGCAGTGTGAATGGGACACAAAGGAATGAAGTTGCCTCCTCCAAAGGAAGTCAGTTTAGTTCATTCTTTAACCCTGCGCCTGGCTCTGTGCACCCTCAAGAGAGTAATAAAAATGCAAAAATATCTCCAAGTAGGCAAAAACAAGTACCAAGATTCCTCACCCTCATGAAACACACAAGTTATCAGGAATAAATATCCAACCAAAAGTGGGTAATGGCTATTACCTGCTACTTTCTGGGAAGTTTAGTAAGTCATATAGGAAACTGCATGATGTTTCTGAGCAGGAACAGGCTTAATCTGGTGAAGAATTGTTAAACCACTTTCTCTATCATTACAATGAGCAAGAGAGTGTTAATACTGTGCACTGGAGGAATATCAACAAGGAAGACTCTGATTTATATAAAGAGATGACTAAGCATCAGCATCCTGCTCCCATTTCTTCTTAATAAAAAAGGTTCTTGAAAAAGGGTACTTATAGAAGCTAAAACTAACTAAAATTAAAAATATTAACCCTGTGTAAAGAACTGAGAATCTGTAAGATAAGAGGCTAATTAAAAAAAAATTCAGATGTGACCCGAACTTACTCTTCCCCACCTGGAACAAACAGAAAGTGCGTTTCAAAGCCAGACTACCTGTAGAAAACTCACAAAGACTTTGTAAAATTTCTGCCCCACTCCAAACCTATAGAAATATAATCTTTGGTCATTGCACCAACATTCTCAGATAAACATCTACACCAAAATGTGGGCACACTAATAACTTTGTCTACCAGCTTCCTAGTTGACAGCTATACTTCTGTGATAATTTTTATCTAACTTTCTTAGTAAGAAAATGGAAAACTTATATTTTTCTTTTCCCTTGCTTCCTAATTCTTTTCTCCCATTTTCCCTCCTCTGCCTCCTACTATTCCTTTCTCCTCCCCCTCATTCTTTCACTTTTTTCTTCCTTCCTTTTATTGTATTCACACATATGCAGATGTACACATCATTCATCTTGTTAACTTGTGGTTGAGATTTTCCAAAGAGAGTCCCTATTAGTTCCTTTCCTCCTGGAATATATATCCTTTACCTCTTCAGAGCTCTCTGTTGATATTCTGCCCTCTTACTTTAATTATTTAATAAAAAATCTCATTTTAAATTTCTTTTCTTTGAGCCAGTATACACTCATAAATAACTAAAATCACCCTAACAGTCTATAATATTTATGTCTACTCAACATATTATGTAGCCAAATCCCAGATAACAATGTTCTACTTTGATTAGGAATTTGTCAGTTTATATTTTAAATTATATCACCATCTGCTTTAAATTATTAGAAAAATATTGTTGATGGCATAAATGTTACAACAGTTAACAGTAGGAGAGGGCTTACATTTAATTATCACAGCAAACCAGTGAGTAGCTCCTACTTCTATTGTAACTTTATAGGTGGAAAAATTTTCTGATTTGTCCAGTGCTGTATAGTGAGAAGAAAACAGATTTTGGATTTGAACTCAGGCTGCCTTGAGTCCTTTATTTAAGCTTTTCTTTTTATGATGATGATGCTGTAAATTTTCACTGATTTTTTTTATTGCTACAACTTCATCTATGTTCTATCTTTTGTAAAGTCATCAAATTTCTAATTCACCAAGGATTCTTTTTACTATTTTCTATCATGAGTGCCTTATTTTTTTTTCATCATAAAATATATTTTTATTATGCCTAAAATGTCCAATATTAAATTCTAAGTAAAATTTCAATGGTTGAACCAGAAATCCCCTTCAGTTGAATTCATGTTAATTTTTCTTTCTCAATTTTTGCATGCAAATATCACTTTCACCCCTGCCAATCTGTTTGATAGTTTTAAGGCGCTCTTTTTACTGATAACACCCAACATCCAGACTTTAGACACTTACAAAGGAGTAAAATCTTGATGTTATTAATTCTTAGTAACTTTCAAATCAGCTTACATAAGCAACAGTTACACAAAATTTGGGAGAATATATAACATACTTACACATCTTAGTTTGCAAAAAGAGAATTTGAAAACTGCTATCCAAATCTAGTATTCATTTCTATATCTGATTTATTTATTATTTGGCAAATTGCATTTGGATCTTTTTGGTGTGGACATAGTAGCACAGATATTTTATTCCTGCTTGTCTTGCTCTAATTTCCCTAATTTGTCTGAGATGTGAGTGAATTTTATTTTATGGCCTTTACTTAAAAATCTGTCATTTTGTGAAGTGAGACATAGAACGCTCTCATACAGAGAGAGCACATAAAATTGATGCTTCTGCTGAAATGATTTTTACTGATTTTAACTATGGAATGAGGCTGCCAAACTGTATTGAGAAACATATTAAAACCGGTTCCATAGTATGCAACACTGCATTCGCTCAAGTATGTGGTTGATTATAAAATGTATCGTGTCTAGAAAACTTTGAAGAAAAAATTTATTTCACTGTTTACTGAAGGAATTATCTTTCCTTAGAAACTTTTGCCTGTACTGTATATAATGGATGCTGTAACTTTCGTTACTGATTTTATTTTTTTCTACCACTCCTAAGAGAATTGAGAACTTGAGAAAGAACACAGGATGTCAGTGTCCAGAATTTGTATGTGCAGTACTTTCCTTCTTTTCTTTTGTATTTTTACAGTTATCTACTCTTACCCCCATTTTCTTTATTGTAAATGCACTTTGCTGTGCATTATTCATGCAGTAAGTTTTCCTACATCTTATTTAGGTACAGTAAAATGCCCTCATAAATCAGTAATATATGTTATATTGCTCCCATTATATATTATAGATTCAATCTTCCTATGCTTTTGAGTTAATAACCTATTTTTATATATTCGTACCTTGAAATATCAGATCTCACTTTCCCATTAGGATTAAGAATCTGCTACTGAGATTGGGAAAAACTGTAAATAGATTACCTATCAAATTTAATTGTTCAACACTTCTTTATGTTTGAATCTACTACACACAATAATAAAAAGAGAATTTAAGTCAGAACAAATAATTTGAGATATCAATGTAGCCTGAAGTTTTTTAATTCTTCTTTTCTGATACCAGGTATCTGTGGCAGTCCAAATGGAAATCTGTGTGGTTATTTATCTCTGTGAATTCTTCCTTCAAAATTAAATTTTGTGTCTTTTAAAGTTGTCAGTGCCTATATAAAATATATATAACCCCTTTAGGTGTGTGGACATAGATGATTTTGATTAAATTGATCAAATAAGTGAGTTGTTGGCTAGTGAGTTAACTCAGTGAAATTACTAACTCCAAGCACTCTGTTTTATTATAATGTGACTCCAGACTCACTGAATTGACTAGACCCATCAGACACATCAGCTGATTTTCCAGTCGACAACTTAATTTACAGAGCATTAAGGTGAAGTTCTGTTTTGTATGTAACATACTCTCTTCACCTGACTTTCTGTGAACACAGATCACAGTAAAATTAATCCATACCTTTATGTCCTAAAGAAATAAAAATCCAAGCCCAATGCCTAGAATAGTTTCACATTCCAAAAATATGCACAGCACTTTATACAAGTATACAGAAATTGTAAACACAGTGGCACAGAATTTACCTGAGTGATTATGTGGGCCCAAGTTCTTGTTTCCCAAAAAAGAAAAATCAATGGTTTTCTCCAGCTTTCAGTGATATTAAAATTAATATCCAGATAAATCCAGAGTTTAAGCCCTAAGAAATTCTAGACACGATGTTCAATGTTGGAGATAACGGAGTTGAGGCACATACGATATTTAGGGAGTTAAAGCTTAACATCAGAGAAAATAAACAAAGGATCACATTAAAAATGGGATAAATGCTAAATTTATGAGAAATTTAAATATTACTGAAATAAGTGTAAACAGCACACAAAGAAAAGTGCACCTGTGACATCACCGTGCTATCAGAGGACATTTTAGAAAAGGGGTGACCCTGGAGCTGCACCCTGAAAGCAGTGAGTTGGTTGTGTGAGAATCTGTGAAATGAATGTCCCAGCAGGAAAACGGCCTGGCACAAACCACAGCAGTACCAGAGAGCACCGTATGGTGAAGATTTGCCAGCGTATCTGCATGGCTGTGAAGGTCACAGGCGTCCTCTCAGGAGAATAAGAGGAGGAACTTGTGACTGATTGTGAGGTTGGGTAAGTTGCCCAGTGACTTTGGGTATTATTTCCTTATTTTAAATCTGTGGTAATATTTAATCCCTACCTGGTGTCATTATTGCCATCGCAAGAGAAGAAACTTAAAGGCAGGCAGCCAACAGGAAGAACTTGTTCCAATCTAATAAAAAGGTCAAAACTTAAATATTGAAGCAATGGTGAATTTGTAAGCACAGCACAGTATTAGTGTGTTTAAAATCATTCCTATGGTAGTGTGAAAATAGACACAGGGAAGGAAATGAATAAAGGGCAATGCCAGTACAGTTGTCAACTCCTAAACTAATCAGGACTTCACTTGGGCAATAGAAGGGAAACAAACTTATTTGAGTGGCTCCTACATGGGTAAAACATTCAAAATGAACTAAGGAAAACATATCAGCATCATTGACTCATGGGATAGAGCAGGCAGTAGTACAGTTAAGTAAGACAAGAGAAACAGGAGAAGAAACATCTTTGTGAGAAGGAAATTAAGACAAAAATCCTGAGTACATTACAGGAGGTATTTCATGAACACTGAATTTGGAAGACAGGACCTATGCTAGGCAAAGGAAGAGTGAGGCTAAAATCAATTAGAAGTTAATACAAAGTGAGAACAAGAGAAAGCCAAGGGCAACGAAACATGAACAAGCTGACAGGAGTGGCAATACAAAAAGCAGAAAACCAGGAAATGCATCACAGAAACAAAGGAAAGAGTGACTTTCAAGGAAAAGGTCATTGCCTGCATCTAATGCTGCAGAAACGTCCAGGAGGATAGAGTTCAAAATAGATAGTAAGTAATTTTATGATGTTTCCTGGCAGTGTTTCTAGCGCAATTATAGTGGGATAGTACATGCAGAACTTGGTTCAGAGCAAATGCAGTCTGAACGCACTATGTCTACACTAATTAGATCGCTAATATAGTAAAATACAGTGTGGCATAATAATTACCATTATTCCAGAGTCTTGTCTGAGGAAAAAAAAGATAAAACTTATCATAAGGTAATGAAAAGTTTTATATGATGAAGACATGAACCAATGTATATCATGATGACTGGGAACAAAGAGTAATATAGAAATGTGGATAGAAAATTAATGCATCATGAACCAATAGGGAATGAGACAATAAGATCCAGGGCCTGGCTAATGGATGAACTGCAGACAGCAGGGATGACACCCTTCCAAACAGGAACAGAGGCAGTGAGGATGGGACATATGCACATAGACTTACAGGTGGGTGCTAGAAGTTAAAGAAATACATATTATTAGAAGATCAAGCTGTAAGATAATTGTACCTTTGTCATATTTTTATGTTCTTTTGTCTTATTTTGCATTAAAACAGTCTTCATCAAATATTAAGCAGTTTTTTCATTTATATCTGCAATAGTTTCAAAAACAGTGAGAAACATCACTTAACCACTAAACATATCCACTTCAAGACACACTAACATAAAATCCTACACCTTTTAAATAGCTTTTGAGACACTGAGTGAAAATTCAAGTTCAGTTCCTCACCTCCATGTTTACTATGTAATTAAAAAGGTGCAATCTGTTATATTTCAAAATTAAAAGTAATTTTTTACATTTCACATAAAATTAGAAGGCAACATCATATGACAACCTTACAATGAGTTATATTCTTTGATCTTCTAGTTTTCATGATATATTACATTTTGAGATATATTAAAGCCATAACTTAGATTTTTTTAAAAAATAGGTTATGTTATAGAAAGGAGAATAATTGTTTTAAAACAATCACACATAGAAAACAAATAACTTACTGCAAGGGAAAATCTTTGCATTTATACAAATACTACACTCAGTGAGCTCATTCAGCAGAGGATCTATGTATAAAATCTCTAAAAACTTTTAATCTTTTCTTATGTTCAGTACAACTGAGACAGGAAAAGAAGAGAAATAGCATCACATTTTTATTGTGCTTACTGGTCAGCAGAGAGTATCTGAAAAAAAAATAAACTGCATCTCATACTTTCACATGACATAGGGTAGATGTTAAACATGTTTCTTGTTTCAGGAGGAAAAGTGATTTTAATGCCATCCTTCTTGTAAGATCTGTTACTCTACATCCATATATTCCTCAGAAGGCATGGGAATGAGGATATTCACCACAGAGAAGGGAGCTCATATTTGCAAGCCAGAAACATAAATATGTAACTTTAACAAGTTACCTAATAATTTGGTGCCTTTATTTTCTTATCTGCAGTTTCAGATTGTTGTTAATACCTACCTGTACCATTATTGTTGAGATTAAAATGTAGAGTGTATAGTGTTGAACAAAGATATGTCAAAAATGGTTCTTGGGAGTAAGGGATTTAGCTTAGTGGCACAGTGTCTTCCTGGCAAGCTTGAGGTCCTGAGTTCAATTCCTGGTACCAATAAATAAATAAATAGTTCTTAGTGATTAGTATAAGGTTTTAAATTCATAGAAGTACAGACAGTTGTAGAAGCATTAAACAAAAGAAAATTCTTTGCTGATTAACTGCTGTTCATAAAGCAATTACAGAGTTCAAGGGACTTCTGAGTTGGTCACAGACATGCCAGAATAGCATTTCTTGACTGAACAGCTACTATTAAAGTTATATGTTATAAATATTCCTATTAACTGACCTCAACAAATCGTCATTTTATCAGCATCTGAATTTTCAAATATGTATCTATTATGTGAACTCAGATTCTTTGATGATCCTAAAGCATAAATGATACATACTTTTTCAAATCATGTGTATTTTGAATATCCAAACTCAGGTACTTCTCACTTTCCTCAGTTTGATACATGTCCATTCAGTTAAATGATTTAACTCTCCAAAGAAAATGCCCCTCTTTTGGTTACCATGATATCTAAACCATGGTTAATTGCATGAAGTGCTTTGCTGCTATCTAGTCCAGCTATAAATGATTCCATAAGTGATCAATGTTCTTCATGATTAGTGACAAGTTATATCACTTCTTTAAAATCTGCTAGTGACTGGTCCTGGCACATCTGTCACTCTCTTCATCTTCAGACACCAATGCATTTGCGTTGCCTCCTTATTGTTCAGTTATAAGCCCATATGATCTCTTACAGAAAAGGATAATCCAAATGAGAGATTAGCCAAAAAAGATGAAAGAGTATCAAAGAAACAAAAAATGATAAACATTGGATAAGGACTGATAAGTGATTAAAAATAGTGTGACAAGAGAAACAGACAGCCATTGGGGTATGAATTATGCTACTAGTAATGAGACAACCAGAGACCCAAAGGCAAACTTTATTGACATAAACAAAGACAGTGATTACGACTGGCTGATGTCCAAGGGAAAGCCTGCATTCAGTAAACTTTTAGAGCCTTGTCATGGTATAAAAAATGCAAAGAACAAAGTGCTGGAAACTGATGCAAACTTTACAAAAGAGTGTGAAAATCTACCCAGACATAATAACAAAAGTCACACTTATTGTAATCAGTCTTCTAAGAACAAGGTCAACCTTGCTCAAGCTGTTTAGTATGACTTTTTGCAACAGGACAAAACATTTTTAACTCTCAATGTTTGTGGTATATTATAGTGTAAGAAAAAGATGTTAATTTTATTAGCTTATTAGTTTTTTTCATTTTCCTACACATTTTTACCTCACAGGGCTTTTGACTTTTGACAACGTTCTATAATATTCCCAATGAGTATTGACATTATTTTGTGTATTTTCATGGCATGGATCTCGGGAGACACTGGCTGGTTTCCCCGACATAGCCATAGCTTACCCGAGCCACGAATGCTCACCAACGAGGCAGGTTGGCTGCTTGGTTTCCCAACACCCTAAGTTTCAACATGGTGTGGCTCTTGGGAGATGTTGGCTGTTTCTCCTCCTAGTGTGTCTGCTGCTCCCCCAAGCCACAGTTGCTTACCAGAGAGGCGAGCAGGTTGCTTGGTTTCCCAGAGCCCTAAGTTCCAACACGGCACGAATCTCAGGAGATGCTGGCTGGCCTACTAACTCACAGACTTCTACTGCCAGGCAAAGCAAGAACCATTGTACCCTACTGATTAAATGCAGTGACCCACCTCTTTGTAGAGCCTGCATTTTGTGAAGTGTTTTCAAATATATGGTATTGTGTGAAGCATTCCCTTAACATTTATTTACAGTTAGGGCACTCATTAACTATAAATTCTGTACATGAGTAAAGAGATCAGCGATAACAAATTGTACACCTTAAACCAGGAAGCAAACGGTACGGATATGTGTATGCCAGGTCCACCTCTCACTAGTTGCTTGATCGCATCCAAATTATTTCAAGCTAATCAATACTGCTAATCAACACATAGAAGGATGGCAAAGATATATTATTGTATCATCCTGACAATTTAATCTCTATACATTTTTTTCATGGAAAGTCAAGAAAATATATCTGTATGGTATGGCTGATGGAAGGACTATAGTGCTTAATGGCTGGTATTTGATAAATATGAGTAACTGGATCCTTCCTTTCTACAATTCCAGTGTTGAATGCAGTCAATTTATTGTCGCTTCCACAATTACTATTAGTATTAGCCCAAGAAATTCACCCTTTAAAAAAAGAATCTATCATATTAATGTCTATGTAAAAATAGGCAACTCAATTGATTAACATTAAGGCACTATTTCAATTGAAAGAAAACTACTATTGTTCTAAAGAGGTACATTTTGTCTATAGAGAGCCAATTTGATCTAAAAAGTGACAATTTTAGGATGGACCGGTTTTAGGATAGAAAATACCATATATATCATATGTGATTATTTTCCCTTCACCTTGGCTAATTGACTGGGATATTTTGTGATGTACACAATAAATAAGAAACACATATGTGGAAATACATTAGAGTTTCAGTGGTAGGTGAATTAATTCAGTTGTAGTCAAGGAAAACAGCTCTCAGGAAATCCCCTAACATGAACTATATTGCATTTATGTATTTAGTGCTATTCATTTATTTTTATTTTTAAAAAACAAAACAGAAAAAAAGGGTAGACATAATATAGAATTTCAAAAAATAGCAGTAAGAAATCAACACTAATTAATATATTACATATTGTTATCTTAGAAGTAATTGTTCAAGTTACAAAATCTAAGCATAAAAAATGAACAGGTAATCAAACAATGATACCACAAACTATTCTTTTTGACGAACTAACAGAATTAGTAGTATGGTTATCTATCTCAATTACTTAAACATACATACAGCTACATGTGTATACCTACAAGTTGTTCTTTCCTTTTTTTGTGCTATTTATAGTTATGAAAATTTCTTGAAAAGTAGTTATTCACCAAAAAGCATAAATACTTTGCAATAATTAAAAACCTTGCAAGGTTTATTAGTCAATGCAGCTATTTTTTAAACCATTCTGCCCTTCTAAGATTTTCTTCGTTCTTTATTTTCTTTTTTTTCCTTTTTATTAATTTTTCCTATCTTTTAAATAAAAACAGAATAGATTTAAAATAGCTAAATTATCTGAGGAGATTTAATAAAACTTCTAATTCTGAAATAACCTATAGATATTAAATATCAGATTATTACATATACTTTTTGTTTTAAGTGATATATTTCAACCATAGTGTACTCAAATATGTGTAATAACAACAAAAAATTTATTGAGACAAACATATTAATAATTTTTAAATTGCTTTCTACATCTTTATAAAAATATTCTCAAACATTTAATAAGTTAATGTATTTCATATTAGAGAATAAACAGATGAATATAGCTTCACAAAATGCAAAAGTAAGCATGAAAAGATAAGATAAAGAGTAGAATTGCATAGACATGGAAAAAAATAATGTTATAGAAGTTCTTGCAAAGTCCGTTATGTTTTTTTATAATATAGAAAACAAAAGAATTAATATTTAGGTATCCAGTAAAAGTCAAATACTTTTTACAATTATATTATGTACCAGAAAGTATTATTGTTCTTACTTCAAAATTGAATCAGAAAATGATGTATATTTTCTGGTAAGTACAAATTGATAATTAGGTTAAAAATCAGCATTCCAAGGCCCACATGCTTTAATTTTCCAGAGTGTTGACTAACATTTATCAGTGAAGACTAATAGTTGATTTTATTATTCACACTCTGAGAGCAAAGCAGTATATATATATATATACATATGTATGGAATATATGTAGAATATATACATATATATATATATGTATTTATATATATATAGGCAAATTGACTAGGAAAAAATGTTATTATTGGTGACAGACACACTTAGTAACCAAGAAGAGATGAGGAAAACCTTATTTTCAGAATTGGTCAAAGACCTATAGCTCTTTTTCAAATAATTAAAACTGTAAATGGGATAGTTGTGTCACTTTTTTCTCTCAAATATTTTTAAATTGAATCAATGCCAAAATATTTCAGTAACCTGTTCCTTACTCATCTACCTTCTTTATCCAAGCTACATCATATCTTCAAATTTTATGGGGTTTTAAAGAATTCTTATCATAAAAACTATTTTTCCCTGGGAAAATAGATATCTATTACATAATTCTGTCACTGAATAATCTTCTGTGTTAAGGACTTTTAAATTAAATTTCACCAAAGGGAAAAATATAGTTGCATATTTTCGTTAAGAAGGAGTGAAGAAGGAAAAGGAAAATTACAACAAAACTAAGAAAAGGGAATGAAACTCTTGACTCAGTAAGATGATACTAAGGATTTAGTCATATTGAAAATACTTTTAAAAGCTTATTTTATTTTTCCAAACTATTAGATGAAAGACACCCCTACTAAGCTATAATTACTGTGATAATAGAGGGATACTGAAAATATTCATATCCATTCCTCTCCTCTAAAGTATTTATTCAAAGTTTATTGAATAAATAAAAGTTTAGCTCAAGGAATAAGGAATATAATTAGTAGGTGAGATGTGAATTTCTCTGTCTCTTTCCTTGATTTTCAGTCTCTTAAATTCTTTATTCAGTAAAGAGCTGTGAAGCTGAAATTATAGGAAAGCTGTGCATTCATACATATAATGCTTTTCATGTTTCTCCTGCAAAATTATGAAAGAATAAAACAAATCCTAGATTTTCTTTTTAAGTCAGAAAAAGCTAAAGGGGCAAAATAGTGCTAAATCCCTTCAGATTACATGACGTCCTGAGGATTCTAGCTGTCACTTGTACAATGTTCTAATTAGTTTTGTTGTAGGAGGAGCAGTGGGAGAGAGTTTGATCTTTATTGAAGGCTGTAGCTAACTTACTTGGAGTGTAAAATTTATATTGCCTTCAGTAATAGCAGCAAGCAATGCCAATAAGAACACTGAATATAATTTATGTTGCCACTTGGAGGCTGTGTGTATTCTGCTAAAGTCACATTACCAACATTCTAGTCATTCTTACATGACACTCCCTGTATATAGTAATAATAACATTCTAGACACATTATTTTTCCTTCTCTATTCCTTACAAGCCACATCTTAAAGAAAGTCAATAAATAAAGTTTATCAGTTTAGGAATATATTGGCTTTCAGTACTAAATGATAGAAAAATCAAAGGATACAAAAATTGAAGTGTCTACTAAAGTCATCAATTCATTCTTACAGTTGACTTTCCCTGAATCTCAGGAAAAGAATATAAAACATAAAGATATGTAAAATTACATACATATTTCCATAAAATATATATGACCATGTACATGCAAACTTTAGATATATATGACAAAGTGCTGCTAATGTGTGTGTGTGTGTGTGTGTGTGTGTGTGAGAGAGAGAGAGAGAGAGAGAAAGAGAGAGACACAGACAGACAGTGACAGAAAGAAAGAAAAAGAGAGAACAACTTTAAATTTAATAAATTTTCAACGAAGGGTCAATTTCCCTAGGAATACAATGCCTTTTGTTTGGTTTTATGTTACCTCCACAGACTTCTTTTCAGCTCCCATCTACTGTCTCAGGTGTTGTCCAAAGAAATGAAGCAAAATCTTAGTGCTTAAGGGATGTATCATGCAAATTAAGAAAAGTACTGTAAGATAGCATTAAGTAATTTCTTCAGAATACTGACAATCACATACAGGACCATTCTAATTTTTTCTATGATGGAACCTAAGTTTTAAGGAATTCAACATTACCTTTTGGCATCTAGTAAAATCATACTTCTTAGGATGTTTTTGTATCCTTAGTACCCTCTTTCCTACCCAGTATTTTATTAAATATAAATACTGATGTACTGTAGTCAGATTGCAATGACTGAAGAAGGAACGTCTGGTGTGTATGTTTCAAAAGAAGGCATTAAGAGACTGAGCAGACAGACTATAAGGGCTGTTAGCTGCCCATACACTGGAATAAAAGAGAGGCTAAAAAGACCAGAATATACGAAAGGGATGTGGTATTTCCTTCTCCACCCTTTCTATGGAACATAGGATTCTTCTATTCTCCCTATTGATACAACAAGGTTTTATATACTTTGGTGATGAGTAAGTAGGTAGCATATTTCTTTAAGGTAGAATGATTTCTGAATGAAATTCTGAGTTTTTTCCTTTAACTGGTAGCTAGTGACAGAGAATAATCAGTAACATGACTTGAAACTTTCCTCTTTTTATTTAAAAGCATCACTGAGTATCTCAGGAAAATTCTTTCAAAGGAATAGCAGCAACCAGCTTATCATCAAATCCAAAGAATCATCTCGTTTTCACCTCTATTATGCTTTGCTAAGGATAAAACAAGAACATAACAAAAGTAGGCCTAAATGGTGATACATATAAGTAGAAAAAGAATATTTATTAATCATTCAAAATATTCCACATAGCATTGTAATGAGTAAAAAATCTTGCCTTATGATAAGGATTCTGTCCTACCTGGATACTCCATTGTAAGTTTCCTGATATTTGGCTCTGTGTTTCCTCTCCTCTGAGAACCAGGTAGACTGAGGTTATCCTGAAAAAGAGAAAAAGGAATAATCAGAACTATATTGTGATTATTGATGATGACCTATGGACTCAAACGGATTAGGTAAGGACAGCAGGTAGTAGAGCACAGTTTTAGGTGAATCTGTGGATGACCGGCATATGAACGTGGGCAGCCACAGACTGATACGAGTTGAGCAGGGAAGACTCAGCAACACAGAGGTCGGTGGAAACTTCAGATAGGCTTGTCCTTTACATAGAATGAAAAGGAAAGAGGAATGCTTGCTTCTGAGGGGCTCCAGCTGCTTCAACCATCTAATGTGGTGACTCTCCAGTGAGCTTCCATGCCTTTGACCTTAGATGGATGCCGCATCCTGGATCCACTTGTTTTGCTACTTCTATGTACCAGGGCCAAACAGGATACTGATAACCTCTCTTGAGTCATGGCTGCAGTGGTCTCTAAGTGCCTTTATGGCTGACCTCTGGGAAACAATTTTCTAGACAGCTCTGGATGAGTTGGTTTCATGTAGTCTCTTTTCAAAACATGATTTTACATTTTTGCACATTTGAGCCTGCCATGGGTAGAGTCTAGTTGATTCCCAAGATGCCTTAAAGCTCTCTTACCTATTGCCCTAATGCAGAATACTTGGCTTATTTTTAGCAGTAATCTTTTCGGCAACCATGCCATCCATGGCCACAATTCTGCAGGTTCTTCCTTTTTGATGAAACAATTTTTTTTCATTTTTTTCTCCTGACATTTGCTACAGATCTGTGTAAAGCAGCCAGAGGTACTCAAGCAACAACCTGAATATTGGACTGCTTTGAAATTTGCTCCACCACATCAATTACTCTATCATCTTTAATATCAATCTCTCTGGCCTTTATTGTCTGTATTTCTGTCAGTATTCTAGTATTCTGAGCTCTGACCAGAGTCTTCCACCAATATTCCTTCTTAGAATAACTTGTTGCTTCTCCAGCCTACTTCTTCAACCTTTCCAAACTCCTGCATCAAATCCCTTCCAAAGACTTCTAAATCACAAGATAAATTACAGTCACAACAACAACTACTTCTGTGGCACCAAAATCTGTGTTGGTTACTTTCGTGTCACTGGAAGCAATACCCAATGCCATTTTTAGCCCATGGTGTCAATCCATGTTTGGCTGGATCCAAGGCAGAAACAACATGGCAGAAGAGCACGCCAGAGGGAAGGTACACAGCTCATAGCATCCAAGAAATAGAAAGAGAAGAGGAGAGACATGGGCAAGAATACATGCTTCTGTGTCATGTCCCTACTCACTTCCAAACAGGCCTGCCTTGGTTACTTTTCTCTCGTTACTGAGACAAAATACTTGATGCCCAAAATGAAAAAAGGAAAGGTTCATTTAGCTTGCAGTTTGTTGAGGTTTCAGTTCATACTCAGCTGGCTCCAAGGCAGGGTGGTGTGGTTAAAGGGCAACTGTTCAAGGTGGCTGCAAGCAACAAGAGCAAAAGGGTAAAAGGGAGGAGCAAGATGCTTTCCCTGCCTTATATTGTATGCACGCCACCCACCCCAGGATGGGTGTAGCACTTACACCAACAACCCAGCACCAGACAATCAACCAATCACAAACTCTGTATCTACCCATTTTTCAAAGGTACACCCCCATGACAGCATAAGGCTTTGAGAAAACACCCACACACAAATCATAACAAGGCCTCACCTTCAACAATTCATTTAGCTCCAGAATGGCTCAGTGGATGAATCCAGTGATAAATATAGTGCCTCTATGATAAACTCATGTTTCCAACATAGGACACTTGGACATTCTAGATCAAAACCATAATGTTGCTTTGTGATCTTTGTCTAGGATCTGTACCTCTTACTTCTGCTTTCCTGCCTACCCATTAGGTTCTACCAGTAACAAACAAAAGAGAAGCCCTCAAGCCTAGCAAACAAGGAAGGACTATCTTCTTCCGGTCTGGTGCTTGTTCCTGCATGCAGGCTTTCTTGTTCCTGGCAGCAGCCTTTGAATTCTATTTGCATGTTTCAAAGGCTTGCAGAACCAGTTTTCTGCCCCCTTTTCCTGCTACAGAAGCCAGTACTGTTTGAAGCTTCCCACCTTTGAGGTCTGGGTTCCAGCTCCACAGGATCCCAGTCCCACAAGATTCTTCCTCTGTATTCAGACTCCAACACCAGCCAAGCCACACTGCCTCCTTAGAGGTCAGCTTTTAGCTCTGTGGCCTCCTCTTCTAAGCTCCTGAATTTTAAAAACTCCCCTAAGAGTTAGTGGCTGCTGCATGAGGCAGCAACCTTTTTGAAATCTTAAAGTCCTCTTTTTACTCTTTTAATAGTGAACAATTTTACACCTAGTTAAACCTCCACATAATTCTTCATTGTTTTGTATCCTCTGACTAATGCTAATTTTACACTACCTGTGTTGTCAAAGTCATGGAGTTATTGTGCGGATAGGATGAGATAATGTCTAGGAAAGCACTGTGTACCGTTTGGGATTGTCTGAAAAGTCAAGAGGATGGCACAACTTATACTCATAGAAGTCAGGGTGGGTGAAGCCCAAAGTGGAGGGCAAGATGTTTAACAGAGCATATTAATCATGAGAAGTCTGTAAAAAATTTTTGTCCTGGAGGTACAGGGAAGCTGAACTGGGTGGGAGAGAAAGAGAAGAAAAATAAGGGAGGAAAGATAAAGGCAAAGACGGTGGCATGGACTGAGTCGGTGAAAGTCATTGTCAAAGCAAAGCATTGTCACAGTGTAGTTTAAATGACTTGTACTTTTGCTGCAAAACCACTTTTCAACATTAGCTCTAATGAAGTACACTATATGCATATACCTTGTGCAAATGGTCCTGGATATCAGTCAGTTTGCAAATCAAAGATAATAGCTGAAGATTCACGCAGGAAGGCAGATAAAACTACCCCTAAGAGGAGAGAATGAGATTCCCACAAGGATAAGACTTCTGGTTCTAAAAGGATCGATTAGAATTTAAGTTGTAAAAGGCTAGTAATTGCTACCACTTCAGGACTGAATATGCGCAGAAGTTGCCTTTGAGAAAAAGGCATATAGAACCACATGCTTATTTTATAATGTACAACTGGTGGGAACAATGGGAAGTTCGCAATAAAAAATGGAATATATAATAACAGAGGGAGATTTGGGGTTTGGGTACCAAAATATTATACAACTCCAGAACGAACTATAAAAACAAATGCAATTATAAAAATGAGTAATTATGAGATGAAAAATTAAAACTTATAAATACAAAGGCTTCATAAATACCAGATAGATCACAGAATTCAAGAAAAAGGCAAAGAAACATATTTTTCTATTTAACTACTTTTTTCCCCTGTACTTTTTGTCTCTAGTCTCTTTGTCTCTACAACAAGAAATTTTATCATTTTTTATAGCTGTACAATTTGTAATCATGAGATCTTGGAAACAATCCAAACATACGTCAACTGAGGAAAGGATAAAAATGATGTGCTATTTTTATACAATGGAATACTACTCAGCCATAAAGAACAATAAACTTGAGGATTTTATAGGTAAATGGATGTAACTAGAAACCACACTCAGAAGTGAAATAAATCAGATTTGCATGTGTAAAAACCACATTGCCTTACCAATGCAAGAAATTGCAAGAGTAAATAAGATCCAAAAATTACAAAGGATATAGTAAAAGGGTGAGAAACTGCTCAAAGGGTAATTATATTTTGTAATCAGTCTTGCATGCCTGTACCTGGTAACCTGACTGATTACTCTGAGGATAACAGTATGCAAAATAACAACCACTGTTAAATTCCTATCATCTTGTTTTGAAATCCCATATCACTGCTGCTTTTTGTTGTTGCCGCTGTTGTCATTTTGCTTTTGTTGCTGTTTTTTAATTGTTTGCTTCTTGATTTTTCTATGTTCTTTCTCTTTAAAATAAAAGATTTTTAAAAAAGAATGTAGAGATAATTCAGCCTTTCTCTACCATGATTAATCAAAATACGTGTGTATTTTTGGCAGTCCAGGTATATAAAATGAGTGTTTCTCACTGACATGTTCACTGTTTTTGGTGCTGCTATATGTTTGTTCTCTATAACAACAAAAATGTTTATAAGTTCCCATCAAATATATAATTACATATTTACCTTAGAAATTATATTTCTGGCAGAAGATAACTTCTATTTTGACTACACAAGAAAAATAAAGTCTCCAGTTAAAGTCCGCACAATGAATGACCGGAAACCTTTCCTGTAGAATGCTTTGTACTTTGGACAGTCAGTCTGCATTTCTCATCTATAGCCTATCTCCAGTGCTGGGGATGACAGACAGAATGTTAACTTTTCTGTGCCTGGGACAAAGTACCTGACAGCCACAATTTATTTATTTATTTATTTATTTATTTATTTATTTAAAGAGGAAAAAAAAACAGAAAAAGGGTAGAAATATAGAATTTCAAAAAAAGATAAACAGTAAGAAATCACTAGTTGATAAATTACATATTGTCCTTTTAGAAATAGTTGTTCAAGTTACAAAATTAAAGCATACAAAGTGGACATTCAAGCTGTGAGACTGCAAACAGATCTGTTCAATAATCCAATAAGGACTTAGAAATATGTTTATCAATCCTACACACTTAAATATACATGCAGTTATATCTTTTATAGCACTTCCTATTTCCTCTCTTTTTTACAATAGCAATTACACATTTCTTAAATTTTACTTAAAGAGAGAAAAAAATAAAAAAAAAGGGTAGCAACAATACAGAATTCTAGAAGAAAAAAAGAGAAAAAAAACACTAAGAAATCACTAGTTGATAAATTACATATTGTCATCTTGGATGTAATTGTTCAAGTTACAAAATTAAAGGATACATAGTAGACATTCAAACAGTGACACTGCAAACAGTTCTGCTCAAAGATCCAACAAAGATTCAGCAATATGGTCATCCATTTAACACACTCAAACATACATGCAAGTATATCCCTTAGAGCATTTTCTTTTCTTCTCTTTTTTACAATAGCAATTACACATTTTGGGTTTTATTACTCTTATAGTTCTTGTCATTTTTTACACTAGAGACACAGTGTGATATTTATAAATATGATTCTTATTTATTTCACTAATGAGGATAGTGTCAAGTTGTCTCCATTTACCTAAGAAGGCCTCAAGATCATCCTTTTTTATAGCTGAGTAATACTCCATTGTATAAAAATACCACATCTTTCTCATCCACTCTGCACTTGATGGGAATCTTGGTTGTTTCCAAGATTTAGCTATTACAAATTGTGCTGCTATAAACATGGGTGCACATATATCACTGTGATATGAACTTGTCAGTTCTTCTGGGAAAATACCCTGGAGGGAATAGCTGGATTGAATGGGGCTTCCAATCATAGTCTTCTGAGAATTCTCCATATGGATTTCCATGTGGTTGCACCAGTCCACATTCCCACCAAGAGTGGAGCAGTGTTCCCTTTTCCCCACAGTCTCAACAACATTTGTTATCAGTTGATTTCTCGATGGCAGCTATTCTTTCCAGAGTGAGATGAAATCTCAATGTTGTTTTAATTTGCATTTCTCGAATGACCAGTGATGGTGAACATTTCTTCATGTATTTATTTGCCATTTGTATATCTTTCTCTGAGAACTGTGTGTTCATCTCAGATGTCCATTTTTGGAGAGGGTCTTTGAATTTGGGAGGCTTGATGTTTTTCAATTCTTTATCTGTTCTGGATATAAGTGTTTTGTCTGAGGTATTGCTGGCTACAATTATTTTCCACTCTGTGGGTTTTCTTTTCACTATGTTGGTGATTTGCTTTGAAGTGCAGAAACTTTTCAATAATACGAGATCCCAGTTGTTGATTCTTTGAAGTGTTTCCCATGCAGTTTGCATTTTGTTCATGAATTCTCTGCCTACCCCAATGTCTCCAAGACTTCTACCTACCTTGTCTTCCAGTAGATTTAGTGTTCCTATTTTAATATTTAAGTCTTTGATCCATTTAGACTTTAGTTTTGTGCATGGTGATAGGCTTGGATCTAGTTTCAGTCTTCAGCATGTGGAGAGCCAATCTTTCCAACACCATTTATTAAAGAGGCTATTGTTTTTCCAGTGGATGTATTTAGCCCCTTTGTCAAATATCAGGTGGCTAAGTGTCTTTGTAGTTGTGCTTGCATCTTCTAATGTTATTTAATTTCCACGTATTTATGCAGGTTTTACAATTTCTTTTGCCATTAATTTCCAATTTCACTGCCCTGTGGTCAGATATTATGCATGGGATGATTTCAATACCTTTGAATTTACTTAAGAATGTTTGATGGGATAATATATGGTCTATTTTGGAGAATGTCCCACGTGCAGCTGAGAAGAATGTGTATTCTGATGTGGTTGGGTGGAACACTCTGTAAACATCTACTAAGTCCAATTGACAGCCACAATTTAAAGGAGGAGAAGTTTATTTTGATTGATGGATTCAGAAGTTTCATTCCATGTGTTATGGCTCGTGTCTAGATGTCCCCTCAAAGCCTCATGCAGTATTACAGGGACTCTATCAGAGGTGACTGGATCTAGAAAGTGTGATTCTGGTATCAATTCATGGTGCAATGCTGGGATTAAGGGCACTTGGATTAAGGATGTGAATGCGATTGCCCCTGAGTAGCCTAGATGAGATATAAGGCATAGAAAGAGGTGTGATCAACCTTTGTTGCTCTGCTGCCTTCTGCCTGCCATGAGCTGTCTCTACTCTGCAATGCCACACTGCCTTGGAGCCAGCCAATTATGGATAGAAACCTCTACAATTTGTGAGTTAAATAAATCCTTCCTCCTTTAGCTTTGGGTGTTGAGTATTTTATCTCAGCAGTGAGAGAAAAGTAATTAACAAACCACAGTTGGCAGGGTCTAAACCAGAAACATCATGGCTGGAAGGTGTGGCCATGACGAAGCTTCTAACTACAGGACCAGCAAGCAGAAACTGAAGGAGGAGCCCAGAGTGGAAAGGGCAAAGGGTCCAGACAGTCTCCAGGGTCACATCCCCATGAAGCACACAGGCACACACAGTCATGGTCTTTACTAAAGTCCTAGGCATAGCTTGGTCCCATCAAGTCAGCAATCAAAATTGATCCTCATAGAGACTTTCTTTTCTCCTTAAGATCTCTGTTCCTGGTGTCCTGTCTCACAGTGCCTGTAGGTCCTCAGAATATTTCTGGAGCACATTCCTGTGCAAAGACAGCAACAGGTCATGTAGATATACATGGACAAGACTGCAAATCAAGTAAATCTGTCCAACTTGAAACAAACTAAATGCATCCAATTTTTTTTGAGCTGGATTCTTACAATGCTCTCAGCCACTCTAGTGATATAGGGAGTGAAAGAAGTCAAAGGCAACAGACGAGAATATCACAGTGATGTGTGCATAGCCATGTTTACAGTTGCCCAGTTCACCATAGCTAAGTCTTGAAACAGCCTATATCCATTCATACAGATGAATGGATAAACAAAATATGGTATTTGTGCCAATTGAGTACTATTCTTCCATAAAGAAGGGTAATCTTGGGTCAGTTGTAAGAAAATTGATGCACCTTGAGACCACAATGTTAAGTGAAGTAAATCAAACACAAAAGCTTGAACATTGCATGGCTTCCTTACATGAAAAAGTTAATATATGTAAATAAGGCATGAAGTAAAGAAATAATAGGAAGAAAGGGAAAAAATTATTGTTTCTAAGTACATTCTAGTTTCACTCAATATGGTGTGAGAAGTTACTTTGTAAGTTTTCCTTTTCTTTGATTTGCTAAAGTATTTATTATTAATATGAACATGATCTATTTCGAATAAAAATAAATGAGTATATGAAGTTCCAAACTAAGAAGATCTATGAAGAGAGTGGCTCAGTGGTTGCTTAAGTTTAGGGGGAAAAAGTTTGGGAGATGATAGTTGGTTAGGTGTTTTGTTTTGAAACAACAAAATGAACTAAATTTGATTGTGGTCATGATTGTACAGTTCTATTGGTGTGCTAGAATCTATTAAATGACACACTTTAAATTTATCAATTGTATAGTGTGCTAATTTTATGTCAATAAAGCTGATATTTTAAAAATTAAATAAATAAAATTACACTTTAAAATTAAATTTTTACAATGAGAAAAAAATAGAGCTTACTTTCTATGCTTTCAGGAGTCCCTTCCAAAATTTAAATGATTTGATATTGTCAAGGAAAGGGACCTTTAAGGCCTGGCTTATGGTATTCTGTGATAACAGCACCAAAATGATATTATTCATAAAAATTTTCAAAAATAAAGGTCAAATCAGGTCTGGTGGCACATGCCTGTAATCAGAGAACTCTAGGGAAGCTGACAGTAGGATTCCAAGTTTGAACCCAGCATGGACAACTTGACAATTTACCAAGGTTTTCCCTAAAAATAAAAACTAATAAAGGGTTGGGAATGCAATTCAGTGCGATTCTCCACTCTCCAATATATATGTGTAAAATTCTCTTTAAACACATTACTCAGTTCCTTCTAAGAATACATCCTACTGTGGGCACTTATAATAGTGATTTTTTAATGTAAACTTTTATTGAGGGCAACTTTCCTGTCCCCCAAATCAAAAATGTATGGATTAACATATTTTATGTGACAATATCTGTATTACTAATTCTCATAAAGACAAAACATAATCAGTGCTTACTCTGGCAGAGTTAAACATGAGTCTGACTTTTAAAATCATAGATTAAATTTTAAGCTTTGTAAATAGATTGTACAAGATATACTACTTGTGTCTAATTTCTTTAGTTTCATATCAGATTTGTGAGATTCACTTATATTGTGACTCTATAGCTTTGCATTATATTGATTCACCACTTTTTATAATTGTCTTCTGTTTGACAGGCATTTTGGTAGTTGTCAGCTGAGATTACTACTATTGATAGTATTTTGAACATTGTTTTATGTGTTTCATGCCTGTAGAATGAAATTACAACATCTAGATGATAAATGTTGGGTCATAAAATTTAGCAGCTTAGCATGGGTAGATGTGACCAAACATGGGTCCAAAATTTTACCCTGCTTCACACTTATCTCAGCTGAAACCTTGCCCTGTTTATCCTTTTTATTTTAGACATTCTGAGGGTTTATTCATAACATGTCAAGTTGTTTTTGTAGTTGTCATTTTGATGATGACCAGTGAAGTTTACTACCGTTTTATACATTTATTGACTTTTAGCATATCTTTACTTGTGAGGTAATTCTGCCTTTTTCTTATAGCATTTTATATTTTATGGATTTTTTAGTTTGAGGGTATTTTTAAAGGAAGCATCTAAGCTAAGCATAGTGGCACACACTGATAGTCCTAGTACTCAAGAGGCTGAAGCAGAAGGCGTGCCAGCCTGGGCTACATAATGAACTCACAGAGACACCCTTCACAGGGTGACCCTGTCTCATGAGTACAAAAACAAAAGAAGCAGCAACATCCAAATGAAATAAGAAATAAAGACAGTTAGATGAATTTGTAAAACATGGAGCGGTAAGATGAAAATAAGGAAGTCTAATTACATAATCCAGAGGAGTATTTGCATTTTTATATTCGAAAGACTGTTTCATTTTTATTTGAAGTCACGAAAAAACGTCTAATTCTTAAAAATCCTTTATATGGTACAAGACCTGACTTTGATTAGGACGTTGGAGATGGCATATTACTATTCGCCAAGTTCTATCGCCTCTCAGTCTTTTGGCTAACATCAAGTGTATTTTCTAAGTTCCCAGGTATGTTTCCAAAGGAGTTTGTTATGAGCATACTTTTTTTTAAAAAGCCCTTCTAATTCTTAATTTTAAAAAGTATAATCATATTATTCTACCTGCATTTCTTAATGCCTTTCCCTCGTTTAGACAGAGCTGAAAAAAATTTTCATGTAACAATTGCCATGTCTGTTATGTTTAAAAATCCAATAACATTTCCAAATTAGAACATGCTCTAGAGTTGTTTATGACCTTCATTAAAACTCTAGTAATTGCTTATTGTATTAGAATGTTTTTAGCACAGTGCTAATAAAATGAATATTGACAGTGCTAATAGTCTTCAATTCCTATATTTCTTGAAATATTTCTTCGTCTACATACTCTACACTGCTCAGAAACATTGACTCTATCAATTATATCACTAGATAACAAGTGATAAGAAGTATATTAAATGTAATTCTCTTGGGGTAGATAAATTTAAATGAACTCTCCTGAAAAACAGGGTATGAACGCAGTAAAACAGAGATTCATCTGTCTTCAGACTTGATTTCCTAAAAATTATGAAGATAAATATTTCTCAAAATTTTGCTCTCAATGATGAATAGTCATCAATTTTTATTTTTTGTTAACACAAATTAAAAATTCATAATCATTTGTTCTGAATATAATGGAACATATGCTGACAATATTAACCAAATTAAAGCTAGGGGTCTGGGAATTACTATTTTCTTTTAAGCAGGAAATTACATGAATAGCTTTTTCATCTTGTAGTTTTGTATAAAACAAGAATAAAAGAATCAGAACAAAGAAGTCAAGAGGTGTATGATATGATAATTATAGCTAATTTTTGTTACACATATGAGTACTGGAACAAAAACACCTTCTGAAACTGAAAACTCTTCAAACTTAAGTTTTGTATTCTTTCTTTTTAAACACCTCTGTGATAAGGTCAAAAGTAAGGAGTTTTTGTTCACTGTACAAGTTAGATTGTTCTAGACTTTGAAAATGTGTTTTAAATATAGAATGAATTATTACAGATGAGCATATTGAATTCGCAAAATTTGATTGTTTTGGTACTGCATGCCTGAATGTTTTCTAACTCACTGTACCATACATGCTTCCCACACATTGAAGTATCTTACAGTTTTATTCAGAGGAAAGGAAACCAGGCAAGAACATTTATCTTGCAAAGAGAGCCCCTCTGTATATAGCATTCATTTGGCTGTCAAAACAGACAAAGACTGTCTGACAAATGTCTAAATGTCGCAGTGTTCATGTAAGCTCATTGTCTGAGGATTGTGTTTCACATTTACATTTAAACATGTTTATTATATTTATTGTTCACATATTGAGTTCTCATTTTAATTTTAAATGATGTGTACACTAGTTTTGCAGTTATGGAAAACTCGTTTTATGCAGTAAAGATAAATAGTTGTCATTAGTGGAGTTCTATATATTCATAATTCAGAGAGATTGCTTTAAAAGTTTTACAGTATTTGAATTGTAGCTGTTAGTAAGACTCGTTAGAAACACAAATACTATGAAACAGACTCTTTTTCAGATCATTATCATGGAGCCATTAAAAATCTGTCTTTTTCTGCTCTAAATAAATTAAATATTGTGCTTTTAATCTGTAAACTTTATTTAGGAAAGAACTGAAACCTAAAAGATAAGTCAAAGTATTCTAAAAGCTGGAAATGTATTCAAATTCTGCATATCCATTAGGCTCAAAGAAAAATATATAAAATAAGCAACGGTTTTGGAGTCTTCCTAGCTCTCTCTGCACTTCTTCCTCCTTTCTAGGAACCCTTACTTCCTGGACACACAGCGACACATTCTTATATTAGTTTTTTTCTTGCTGAAAGTTATATGATTGATCGATCCATTCAAATAAAGAGATAATGATCATCAAAATTCCTTGTGCTATTTTTTATTTAAACAGAAATTTTTGGGGAGACTGTGCTGCTTCCTTAAAAGACATAAACGTCGATGTTCTAAGTCTCTTCTTCCTTCTCCCTTTTCTCCTTCACTTCTTCCACACCTCTTTTCTTTCCTCCATCTTCCTTTTCCCTTCCTCCCTCCCTCCCTCCCTCCCTCCCTCCCTCCCTTCCTTCTTCCTTCCTTCTTTCCCTGCCTCCCTCCCATCTCCTTCCCTTTCTTTTCCCCTTGTTTCCACCAGTCTAAAGTTAGAGGAATCTCCAATCTTAACCAATCTTTAAAAGATCCAGACTAGGAATGGAACGTGTTCTGGGCAGAGGAGAAATTTGAAAAGATTCTATAAATGCCTGTTTATTTATAGTTAATGTCTTCCAATGATAGAAAGATACCTAATTAAAATGCCTTGGATAATTTTCAGGTACTTTTTCATTTAGATAAAGTATCTACGTCTGAGTGGAAAGATATTCCTGGTGTGGTTTATATATTCATTTATGTTCTTCTTAGCTTGATCATTCTTTCAAACATTGATGTAATATGTATTTCACTTCTACCTCAGGATGAAATGTTAGATAACACCAGCCAGGTTCCTGTTCTCAAAGAGGAATTTGTTCAAGAAGTAAATACACTTATACTTGTGAGTCTTAATTTTGTTTTTAAAAAGTCCTTATTTCAACAGGTTTGGTTTTTCATAACTAAAATCTGATCTTTGTGAGAAAGCATATTTAAGAATTATTTATTGACAAATGCTTAATGATATTTTATAAGTCACAATACTATATACATCAAAAGTTATAGAGATAGCGTAATAAATACAAGCAGATTTGAAATTAATAAAAGGTAATTAGCTTAAACAGATCTTGTTTAATGTAATCAAATATAATCATTAAAAATTTACATCTGTACTTAGGTACCTAAATGAACAATCATAAAAAGATATTTTGACTTTTTAAAAAGTTTTCTTTTTAAAAAACGTAGTCAAATACTTGGGAATTTTGTCTTTTCATTGGGTTATACATGCAAATACAAGTTTTTCATAAATCTGGCATTATAAGACAAGTATCTTTTAAAAGACTCTCAGTTACTTGTGAGGTAACTGATCATTCATAGTATTGTGTCATCTCAATGCAACATTGACTTGCAATGCAGGTTATCTTATCTTACCAAAAGATGAGATTCTTTGAGAAAAATATATATACTCTAAATACTAGCACCTGACATAGTATATAAAATAAACGCTTAGACCTTGATATTTTAAAATATTTTTCACAAGTCTGCTAAACAGAATGCATTTCTCTATTCTGCTTACCTATAGCCTTCAAGAGGCAACTCAAATTTCATTTCTGACCACATAGTTTGAACTATGTGAGTTCTTTGATAAATGTTAAAAGCTCGACTGGTTACTCTGAAGATAAAACTTTGACAATTTGCTAATAATGTTGAGACATTATCAATTCACCCTTTTTCTATTTCTCTATGTATATTGCTCTGATTTGAATGGATATGTCCCCCCAGAATAATGTGGTAAAATTTAAATCCCAGGATGATTGTATTATAAGGTCAGATTTGGGGGTGTAGTAATTAAATTATGAGGGGCTCTGCCCTCAGGAGTGAGATCAGAATCTATACAAAAAAGGTTTCAAACAGTTGCCTGACCATTTATCTCCCTCTGCCATGTGATGATACAGCATGTACTCACTTTGGGAAATACAGCAAAGAGCTACTGAAGTAAAAGAGTGAGCCAAAAACTATAGGAAACAGTCCATAGAACTGTGAGAAACAAAGTTTTGCTATTTAAAAATTACTCAATCTCTAGGCAACCCGCTCCAGACCCCTTCTGTCTCTCTTCAGACAGAAACTTTCTTTCTCTCAATAAATATATTCTGCTAAAAAAATTAATCTCAATACAAGAGAATAAAGTTATACATGATATCTTCTTACTGATAGGCATACAGATTCATTAGGGTTAAAGCTTATTATTGATTTCTTCATTTTATCATTGAGTATTCCTCTTGGAAAATCTATTTATTTATTTACCTTAAGTACATTTTGTATGGTGATCATTCTACCATAATGCTTCCTACCTGATCAGTTCACTGAAACTGTGTGTGTATGTATGTTCATGTGCACATGCATACATGTCTATAGATTAAATTCCTTTGTTTTAACTTTTGCATATTAACAGATGTAATTTGTCATAACTCTATAAAAGAATAAGCTGGATTGCTTTTCTAACTCACTGGAAAGTCTTGTCTGAGGCTGACTAACCAATTGCCATGCATGGTAACCACTGATATGCACCTTTTATAATGTTTTCTGGTTGAAATTCATTTGCTGATTTTTCCTTGATTTTTTAAGGAATGTATGGAATTCATTTCATTCCTAGATATTTTTCCTTGGCAGCTTTGAAATTTATGGGATAGAATATATGGTTTCTGCTCTTATATTTTCACCATAGGAGGCAGGTCATAGATCCCTCTTTATTAATAAGGGATACAGTCTCAAACTCCAAGACAACGCCTAAAATTGAAGATAGTTCCTAACTCTATATACCGTTTTTTATATGAAGGCATATGTAAGATAAAATTTGACACCTACATTAGGAGTAGCACAAGAATAAAAATAAATAGTAGAACAATGATGAACATTGTACTAGAATCAAAGTTATTTAAATTTATAAATTGTTTATTTATGAAGTCTCCATTTAATATTTTCAGACTGCACTTAACTGAGCTGGATGAAACCATGGAAGAAAGCAAGACACTGCTAAGAGCACCAGTGAATAGATTAGCACAATCGAAAGCTACTTCGGCTCTTAATTCTTTCTAAACTATAAAAGTCATTAGGCAAGTTGCAACTTCAATTTACACCTTTCTATCTTCCAGAGTGCTACAGTTTGGATCAAGACTGTCACTCAGAGCCACCTGGGTTGAAGGATTTTTCTCCCAGCTTATGGTACTATTGAGCAGTGATGGGACCATGAGAGGTTCTGGGTAGTGAGAGGACTTCAGGTCATCAGGAATGTGCCCTTGAAGGGAATAATGCGTTCCAGCACATTCTCTTTTTTCTGCCTTTGCTTCTGTTCATGAGCTAAGTGCCTTTGTTTTGCCGTGTGTTTATTGGCCACAATCAGCACATAAGAGATAACTGACTATGGATTGAAATTCCTGAAACCATGAATCAAAAAAAACCCAAAAACCTTTTAAAATAAGTGATTATGGTGCTGGGGATGTAGCTCAGTGGCATAGTGACTGACTGGCAAGCACGAGGTTGTGAGTTTGATCCCCAGTACGAAACAAAAAAAAAAAAAAGAAAGAAAGAAAGAAAGAAAGAAAGAAAGAAAGAAAGAAAGAAAGAAAGAAAGGATTATGTCTGAAATTTGTTATGCAATAGAAGGCTGACAAACATGCAATATTTAGTGTTTTCAGTGTTTTTTTTTTTTTTTAGTGACTGAAGAAGTTGAGATTCCTATCAGTGTTTATTTGATCAGACATGTAGTCAAAATTCCAAAAGATTATTTTAAACAACTTTAGCACTTATGATCTGGTGACATTGTTCCTTTTCCAGGACACATTACTGAAAACATATCCTAAAAATTAAGTGTAAAGGTATTTATTGAGCATGCATTACAGTCAGAGTGTGACAATGGAATGCAGAGCTGGGTAAGAGACGCATCATATACTAAAGAAAACTTTAACAAGTGTGTATTGGCCTCTTCTCACTTCTTATAATTTGCCAAAAGTATTTTTATCTCTTCTGATACCTGTAACAATGTCTTATAACCTCCTCAACCAGTGTTTCTGACTGAGTGGGAGTAGGTGGGAGGACTGACATAGTCATAATTTAATCAGAGCGTTCTTTGCTTTTCCTTAGGAGGGAGGTGTTAATATATGTTCTTCGAGACAGAAAAAAATGATAGACTATTCCCACAAGCACTGTAGAATTCTATCCAGGTTTTCTTCTCTGAAGGAAGAACAGTTTCACTGCAGATTGCTGGAGCCAAGTACTTGTGGCCTGTTCAAAGTGGCTCTCATGAATTTCTTGCAAAGGTTCGTCCACTGCGTCACTGCCAAGTGGAAAGTTTACTGGTGGCTTCTCTGCAGATTCAACCAGGCCAGGCTTGCTCTGAGGGCTATACTGTGACAGAAATTTTGGATTTTAAAGCTAACTAGCATCCTGATACCATACTGGGACAAGACATACTCGTCCTGTCTGCCACGTAGCCAGACCACTAAACCCAGTCATCCTTGACTGTGTCCAACTGCTTTTTGTAAACAGCCTGACCCAGGTCAATCTGAAGGTCCAGCTGCAATGTCTGTGCTTTGTCACCTAGAAATGTATCTTTTTTCTGTAACGTATTTCAAGGACTTTTTACCCAGCAGCAGACTGACTAACCCAGCCCAATAAAAATCCACCATGCTTTCAAGCTTCTGTACTTCTTGCTTGCAAACCTATTTAAACCAAACTTCAAACTGATTCAAGGCTGGTGATTTGGAACTGAATCGCACCAGCCTGCTGGCATAATAAATGGTTGCTTTCCAGCTCCTTGGTATGGAGCATCTTGTTCATTAGCAGTTCTGCAACAACATAGTTAGTCTAGTTGGTTAGTTAACAAGCAGTTAATAAACACCTACTGGGTGTGGAGCACTCATGCAATTCTGCTCTCTACTTATGTGAAGCTTATTCATCATATATTAAAGATTGACTCAAGCTCCATAACTTGGCCTCTGCTATTCATTATAAATCATGTTTTTTCCTATGGGGTCATACTCTCTGGCATTCTGATATTTTGTCATTATTTTATCTCTTATTGATGGCTAAGTGTAAACTTAACCTTCCCAGCAAAAATCTAAGCAAAAAGATTTTATTTTTCTACTATATTATATTCTACTATTTACTACACTTGAAGATTATTTGGTGATTGATTTATTGTTAATATACATTTCCCAAAATGTGTTCCAAGGAACACTACTACTTAAAACATTCTGAGAAAAGAAGTGTTGGTGATTGATGTGATCAAATTAGGTTACAAAATGCCACAATTCTCTTTGTCTTGATAATATACAGTGAAATTTGAAGACAGTCTAGATTTCGAGGTTTTATGCGATAAAGAAAAAATTTTGATTTGCTAGTCCCTAAGCTTAACCAATTGTTTTATACAATCAAATATAATCTCTAGGAATTATACATGAACTTAGTTACAAGAATAAGAATTAAGTAACAAAGGTAACCTTTTAAATTTTGTTTGGTTTTCATTTTTTATAAGAACATTCAAAAACCTGGCGATTTTATGCACAAATGAAAGCTCCCCGTTCACTTTCACTTTCTCTTTTTGTTGAGCAACTTTTAATATCCCTTAAAAATCATTATTATACAGAATTCTAGCAATAGTTACTAGCAATGACATAATTATGGTGGTCACCCTACGGGGGGAGGACATCTGTTCAGTCCAGGCCTCTCCAGTTTAGAATATCTTTGAAGGAGGCCAATAAAATTGTGTAGATAAGGAGTTCAGTTATGCTACATAACCTTGATCTTGTATTGAGAAATACAAGAAAACAGGGGCAACGTTTATCGCCCTGATGAAAACCAGAGTCCATTTTGTTGATCAGGTAAGTTATGTCAGTCTTTTTCCTAAATAAAAAGGTGTGGCCATCTGGTCAAAATGTCTTTAAAAAGGCCCGATGCCTGATATGTATAACACACTCAGGAGTGTGACGTCAGACCCTCTCCTGTCGCCAGACTGAAATTGCAGTAAGTCCATGTTATTTAGTCCCCCAAATACGTTCTATGCAATATTCTGTCCACAAAATCAAAAAGGAACGTTATTCCAATCCAAGTTTTGCTTTCATGTTGATAAAACCGTCAGATGTATGATTATGGAGTATAGAAAAATGTCCAGTAAGCCAAAGATTTTGCTAAATTAAGGGATAATATATTCAAGTTTCTGATATGATCAGTAACTGATGAGTAGGAAGATTTGATTCAGGTCTACATTTAATATAAATGGTTTTCTCCTATACAACTCAAGCTGTTATATTTTTGATACCCAGCAATTTTTTTGCCTATTTTAAAATAATTTTAGCCAGTAAAATATTGTAAAAGTAATACAGATTGCTTGGGTAATCATTAGGTAGCTTCAGACAGGGAAAATATTTTGCTTAAAAGTAGCATAATTGCATGAATGAAGAAGTTAATGGTTGAATACTATTTTTTACTGAATTGCATACTTAATTTTTCAGTTTTTTACACTTGTATTCTGTTTGATATCCAGACTCCAATTCCAGACCCTATGTTGCATTTGGTGTTTGGATTTTTCATTACCATATAATGGGGAATAATTTCCCAGTCTTTCCTGGTCTTGGATCACCCCAAAAGTTTTGAAGAGTGGTTCTTACTTAGCTAGAGGTGCACCTCTAAACACGGGGATATTTTCTCTCAGGTTGAGGTTGTGCATCCATGATGATGATTCTCATCAATTACTGTATGGTCTTCTAAATGTGTCATGTCTGGAAGCAGATGATGAAGGCTCGTGTGATAATGTTAACTTGGTGATGTTTGTAGGATTTCTCATTGTAAATTTCTAATTTTTTCTTTGGAAATTGTTAAATACTTTGTAAGGAGCTAGTTGGTGACTAGCAAATATTTCATTCTTATAAATTTAACCCCTAATTTTAACAGGCACTAAAGACTATTTTCTCCAATACATATTTACCAAACTGTTTCTCAAACATTGCAGTGATATCATTTTTCATATAATTAATAACTGGGATTGTAATATGAGGAAGGGATGTTACTTTTGCTTAATATGCCTATGCATTCAATTATTTATTTGAATATTTACCAATATACAAATTTTGTTTGGTGTATGAGAAATTGCTACTATCACTGTTTAGGACTTTTTTCTCACATTAACTTGATTTTGTCTGTTAGGACTTCCTTTAAAGTAGCTCCTAAAGACTCTTACCCTTCAAAATTTTTCCTCACTTCCTCCCTTTATAATAATCCAAAACATTCTGGTACCCTCCAGAAAATTCCCAGCCTTGGAATTGTCCAGTTTTTCAAGGATTTCTGCTCCTTTGTTTTGGAAATTTGCAATTAGGAGCCAAGATTTAGGCATTTGGAATACTTATTACCACTGAGATTTTATTACTGCTATCTCTTCTCAGGAAATAGAATTAGAAAATATGTACATGTATAGTAACACATATGTGCACATCTGTATCTGTTTTTTATTTATAATAAAAGCCATGAATTTTAAGGAATATCTGCAATTACAGTCCAGCCTCACAGATGGATTAGCCAATCCAATCCATTCTAAGAAACTAGCTACATAGCTTCTTATTTATTCTTCCATTTTATATGAATGAGAACATGACATAAATATTCCTTTGCACTTTACTCTTTCCCCTGAAAATCACTCATATCAATTATTTTTATTCAGTTTTATAGCTGCAAACAGAGCATGCAATATTAACTGTCTATTCCACAGACTGAGACTAAGGACTTTCATTTATGGATTGTAATGACAATTTACATTGCAATAAAAATAAAATGCCATGTGGCTTTATGCCTGAAGTTTTATTCCCCTCCAAGCTGAAAGCATAAGGCAAACATACATGTCTTTGACTCAGACTTACATGTGTGCTCTGTCTGGCACTTACCATGTCTTTCCTATTATTTCTTGCTTGATTTGACTTCTGTTTCATCTTATGATCTCGTGTTTGAATCTCAGTTGAAAGGGCTTGGGTTTCCCATCCTCTGCTTGTTCCTGGTATCTTTTTTCAGTATTGGCCCCCCTTGGAAGTCACATAAATGCCAGTTGGTGTGCTGGTTTCACAGCAAACTCTCCTTGTCATAATGGTTTTATTTTGCACTAGACTTGGTCTACATGCAGCCAATCTAGCTGATCAAGAACCACAATCTGTCTTTGTCTGAAGTCTCGGCAGCTTTCAACATGTCTATAAACAGGATAACTTGGATAAGTCCCAATTTATAAAATGAAGTTGGACTTTAAAACTTAGCTCTTTCTTTCACTTCACAGTCAAAGAGAAGTAATGCTTTACTCTGACTATTCAGAACACAATTAAAATAGCTCTATAAGTTTATCTATAGAAAGCATTCTGAAAATAAATAGAATTGTCTATTTTTGATAACTATGCATGACAAGATCCAGCAAATACTGATAGGTTGAAAAGTTTTGATACTTTAAAAGGAAGAGAAGAACTCTACCAAGAAAATTTTTAGTTTCCCACATCTTTCCTCATTTTTATCGAAGTGATGATTAAAACCCTGAGTGGTTTTCACTGGGAGTCTAATTTATCTGAGAATGAAGTCTTACAATTAATCAAAGAACCCTGAATATCACAAGTCAAAATACACAAATATTTCTACATTTAAGTTTCTTCTCACTAAAATACTACAGATTCTTCTCTGATTTCTTTTCATGTTGACACAGTTAACAGTTTAGAATTTGAGCTATATGAAGATCAGAAGACAGTCATCAAAAGAAATATGGGGAAACCATAGCAACAAATATGATAAAACAAGCCACTTCATTAAACACATACAATTTGTGCCTTTTTACTACTTTCTCATATGTAGCAAAAATCAATTTGACTCTCTTTCACATCAGTAGATCTCCTAGATGAACCTCTGAGGGGGGTACAGAAAAGTTATCTGACTTTTTTTGTTATTGTTAATACAAAGCTGTTAAAGTTGTAAATAAGAATTAACAGCATTCATCATTCATTGCAGAGGGACTTTTCTAGCAAATAGCATACAGAAAAAAGGACAAATTTCCATTAAGACTGGCATTTAAAGACGGAAGGCGATCTGAACTCATAACATGGAAATGTAGGTTCTAAAGATGAAAATGGCACAGTGCTGGTTAGGACCAAGGATCAGATTTAATTTCACTTGTACCATAAATGCATACACACAGATTTGCTACTCTAAAAATACACTATGCATATTTACTTACCAGCAGATGTCTGATGAGTCACTGTGCAGTGTGTTTGGGAAAATAATTTGAGTGAATTGCAACTAAAATAAATATCATTTTATAAAATAAACTATGAAGATTAAACATCTTGAGGCATTTTAAGGTTACCTTTGCTTATTTGATAAATAGGAAATTTGTGATCATCTTTTTTGTTTGTTTGTTTTCTTATTTGAGATGTTTGCTCATTCTAACAAGTACTTTTGAAGATAACCATTTTCAGTTCTCAGCCATGAAGTAGTTGGGATTCTTATCTGAGATTAATAAATAGGCCTCCACAAGATACTTGCTTATCAGATATTTTGCCATCAAAAATGAGATTCCAAATTGGCAGAGAAAAAATGTAAATTGTAGAATTTAATCACATGGAGGATATTAGGTATCCAACTCAAAAAAGATCAACTAGAGATCAGAAATCTCACCTCTGATGGGTAATCAATTATGGTTTTCACTTTCACTTGCTTACAAGGTAGTGTATTCAACAATTCATTGTTGAACATTCTTAACTACTAAAAATTCTTTAGTTTTAATCAGTAGGCCTCCTTGTGATTCATATGTTAGTCCTATATGTGCCTTCAGGAATTATTACATTAAACCAGGATATTTTGCTTTGTTTTGTTTTGCTTGTTTTGTTTTATTTTTATAGGACAGACTATAACTATGTTTTTAAGCCAATCTTTAACCATCTCTCATATAATGTCAATATAATACCGCTTCCTTTTCCAAAGTTTCACAGTTGTGTGGAAACAGAATAGGCTGCTTAACATTCCCCACTAAAAATACTGGCCCTGCCAACCCTTTTGTAGGAAAAATCCTCTATCATCTGTGTTATGAAGGCCATTCTGCCTCAGATCTTGATTATTTACTACCAATTTAATTCTTGATTACTTCCTGTCTTTAATTTGGTGTACTTCCCAAGGTCACTTCTCCTGGGGCATCGGGTTCACTTTATCTCACAAAAAACACCTTTAACAAATCCTGTATTTAACTTTTCCCTCAAGAAGTACAGTTTTGAGCCAGCATGCAGCTCTGGCAAGTGGCTGTGGCTTGGCAAGCCGCGACCACCCCAGGGAGAGAACCACAGTGTTTCCTGAGGTCCGTGATGAGCCATGTTGGACCTTGGGGCACTGGGAAAAGGGGCAGCCAGTTCACCCCTCTAGTGGGCAGCTATGAGCCTACAGGGGTGCAGGCTAAGAATCAAACATCCACCACCACCACCACCCCAGTAGCAAGTGAGAGCCAGAGATCTGAGCATGTCTTGCGAGTTTGACTATATGCGATGTAGCAAATAAGGGGGATTTTCTTCTGCCATCTCTTTGAGGGCAAATATTTTTATCTCTGTTTTGCTCTGTTTTGATCAGTGGTATTGCTCTATTCAATATTCTCTTCTTGTAATTTTAGTATTTCTTTCGATATTGCTCTGCCTGATTGAAGGAACAACTATTGTGAAGAAAACCAGATGTACTATTGTGCCTATTGCTGTTGTCCTAGTGGCCTGCTGTGAGGTTCTATGCCAGTTTCACTGCACTGCCTCAGTTGGCTATGTCCTGTCTTGTTCTGCTGTATTTTACCACCTTCAAAATAAATAAATAAATAAATAAGAAATAAATAAGAAACTTTTTTTAAAAAAGTAAATAACAACAACAAAGCAGATCAGTAAGGTACTGAGCAACCTGAAACATGATATAACTAAACAGATAATGGACTTAAAAAGCAAAAGAAGGAAAAGCAGGTGCTGTAAAGGATGTAACTGCATGTATATTTAAGGGTGTAGGATTGATAAACAAACATGTTGCTAAGTTTTTGTTGGATCAGAGAACAGAACTGTCTGCAGCCTCACTGTTTGAATGTCTACTTTATATGCTTTAATTTTTGTAACTTGAACAACTACATTCAAGAAGACAATATGTAATGTATCAACTAGTGACTTCTTACTGTTCATTTTTTTAAAAATTCTGTATTGTTTCTACCCTTTTTTTCTGTTTTGCTTTATTTTTCCCTTTCTTTAAATAAAATTTTAAAATAAGGAAGTACAGTTTTGGGTAGAGTTTTAATGCTAGTGTTGGTGATTACATAGGAAGTCTAAATTAAAATGCAGGTGCTATGATTCCATATGCCCAGCCCAACTAAATTGATCAAGTTAACACTTTCCTGCTGGCTAAGAATATTAGTGGTCCAATGTAAAAAGATGCTTCAAAAGAAATATGTATTTAAAAAAATAAAATAATATGTCCTACTGGATTAATTATCATCACTATCGCTACACAAAAACATTATTTTGAGGCCCACAATTATAAAGGCCAAGAGTCCAACTCAAATTTTAAAGCCCAAAATTAGACTACAAATCTTACTTTACTTCCATTCTATTAAAGGATAAGATAATTTTCAAATTTCTGGACCCAATAAATGTATAATCTTACAGAAGTAAAATGACAACACAGGGCAGTTTGGGTAACACGTTAAAAGGGATAAATGATCTTTTATAAAATCAGTTGAAAGAAGGAAGGAAGGAAGGAAGGAAGGAAGGGAAAGGAGAAAGGAACAAAGCAAGGAAAGAAGGGAAATTCAAGTAAAATAATCAAAAAGAAAAAGCACTCAAACAAAATGAGCATTCTTAAAACCAAATAGTATTCAGTAAAATTACCATTTCTATATTTAATTAAAACTACAAACAACAAAATATATATTTTTAGCAGTAACACTTCCTTTTTAAAATATATTCTATGTTTTAGATTTCAGAACCATGTTTACCACTAGATATAGGATGCTATATAACATTTTAATGTACATATTAGAGCAGTTTTGAACCTGTGGGTTTCAATGGGTTAGTGAGTTATAAGTAAAACACTTTTCTGATTAAATAGGAGGGCATAAAAACCAGAAGTATCATATGTAGAGGGTTAAGCATGGTTGTGTGAAACTTGTATTTCTATTATATACTACTGTATATATACATTTTTGTATGTGTTCTAAAATTTTATGTAAAATGATTTTCTTACATGGTCAGACTACGCTATATAATACACATTACTGGATACTAAAGAAATCTTATTAATATTGTTCATAAAAATATGACAAAAAAGAATTTAGCTCAGGACCCAGTGAAATACGGGCACTAGCTTAGTGAGCTCTAAAAAATTACGATATCTAATCACCCAGTCCATGTAGTTTGTGTTCCGCCTCCAGGTATCTCGGAGACTCACTGATACTGATAGCTGGCTCCGGAATATGAATGAAGCACATGCACCAGTGTGACAATGGAAAGACCCTGTTATGACCTTGTTTAAAATCTTACTTACTGGTGTTTATTACCAAAGTGTCTTATCCTAATTTGAAAGGTCAGTCTTCCCTATTTACTGTAGACATCATGAAGACAGAGCCCATACGATTTAGAGCAAAATAAAATGAATTTAATTGGTATGGGAAAACCTGGGTATTTCAACTGAATTTTATTAATTTTCTTTCCATAAGTTGTGGCTTATGGAAAGTAGACCTTATTGAATTTGGAATATGGAAATATTTATGAATTTGAAGGAAATCATTTACTTGAAAAGCCTTAGCTTTTTTGTTAATTTTTTTTCCTTATGCCTGACCCACACAGGCATATGTCACCTCCAGAATATGGGACAAAAATGCAAGTTGATGGGTCTCTAGTGACAACATGGAACCTTAAGTTTTAAGAACTAGATGTTAACTAGAAGTCACTGAAAGACTAAACTGAAGCTTGCCAAGGTCATAGACTGACATTTTCATAAATTAATGCTATCAGAGTCTGCTTGAATTTTCACAATTGTCTTATTTGAAGCTAGCAGAAATTCCAATAGAGGTCATATTGATTATGCTGGGAGCAAATCTGAGGATTTTCTATGCATGTAAGAATTTTCTTTGAATAAATCATGATGAAACTCAGACGTTTTCCATGTACTAAAAGAAACAGAACAATTGCTTTGTACATTTAGTGTCTCATCATTGCTCCAAAATGTTTTTCTTTTTAGATATTTAAGTTTACATGTCATTTTTGCAGCTTTTATCATGAAGTAACAGAAATCTTAGAACTATAATGGCAATAGAATTGAAACTGTCCAAATAAATGATAAAAAATAAATGACAAAAAAATACAATGAGGAAGTGAAAGAGGCTAAAGGAAAGAGAATTAATTTACTACTTTGAATCAATATGTAATTTCAGAAGAGTCCATACCTAAGCAGGACCTACACTCACAGTTTGATTGGACATTATTAAGCATTTATTTGGCTTTTATCCTTTGCTATTGGGTCATATATAAGGAATATTCTGAAACTATATAATGATTATAATGTCAGATTTCATCAAAATGTTCCACTGTGTTAAAATAAGGGGGATGGAGAGGAAAAATGATGGCAAGTCCCACGGGATACAAGACAAATAGCTGGAAATAAGAACAAGGAATTTTAACTTGGCTGTAGTTTTCCTAATCAGATATTTCTCTACCAGAACTCATATCACCTCACTTAGTTCACTTCCTTCCACTTTAAACTTTTGCACGATGGGTTTCACAGGAAGTAGTCGGTTATTACTGACTAGAGAGCTTTGCCAGCAAGGGAAATACTAGTCAGGGGACTGTATGCATTTTCACAGCAAATCTTCTGCCCATTTCCTTGAAATACAAAGCAATACTGGCAACATAAGGAACTGTATTTTACCAACAGAGGGAGCAGGGACCACAGCGTTGCAGGCAGGCAGGCAGGCAGGCAGGCGAAGAGACAGTGCCCAGCCCTGCTCTACTGAGGCGCAGCCCGGCTTAGAAGCTCAGACCAGCCTCCAGAAGGGCTCTCGGGCCTGCTGCAAACCAGGAACAAGTGTGCCACACTCATGGACAGCAGGAAAGTATAAGCTTCTAGGATAATGAGGAAACTGTCACAAAATAGATTAAATTTAAACATAAAGGAAAAAACCAAACAGCCATCCCCTATAAAAGGAATATGAAAGGCATTTGCACTTGCAAATACTTCCCCCAGTGGGTCCTGTTAGGGTATAGAATGTCCTCTGTCTTCATCCTACAGACTTCAATTATTTTATTTTTCTCAGTATGAATTGTCTTTTCCCTTAAATCATATTCTGATAGATAGCTCTGTTGTGGTACCTCTTTGTCTCATCCCTAGACAGATGCCTCTTGCTTGTGAGGTGGCTGAGAAAAAGAAAAAAAAAATTTTCAAGTCAAAGCAGTTAAAGCCAAACAGTTTCTTCTCTTGGATTCTCCCCTGAAACCTCTAAATCTCTGAGCGACAATAGGCTCATCTGACAGTCCTAATCTGAGATATTTAAGAGGATTTGAGAAAAGATTTGGCTTTTGTTTGTTGTTTGTTGATATCTGGAATAAGGAAAGAGTACTATTTTTAGTCTTTCAAAAACGCCATTTCCGGGACTCCTTTGAGAACAGGGCTGGTGACTGAGACGCTTCCTCATTCCTCACTGATGTTACACTACACAGCTTGCGAAATTGTGATCTTCCTCCCAGTTGCAAGCACATAAAAGAAAGAAAATGACTAACAATTCACCATGTGTGTGTTTGTTATAACTAACTCAAATTACCTTGAGAAAACAAAAACATTTCTATTATTATCACTTGCTATAAAAAGGTAAAAGTATATGGGAATGATAGCTTTAAATCCATCACTGAACGTTTTTATATGTTTCATATATGGGCAACATTTCTTCCACTGAATAAATAATCTGGATCTTAGTCATATGTCTCATGTGGGTAATGACATATCACAGAACATTATGGACCTGAGGCAACATAGTCAATGATTTTTTTTTCTGAAAGTTAGTTGTAATTCACATCCCACGTAAAGGGAAAGTACCCTCTCTTTCCCTTGGTCCCAGCTAAGATGCTGGGTAACAGCTCTCAGGTACCACAAATTAAGACTATTAACAGATAATATTGTTTTTAAAGGTCAAGATCACTCTTAACTCTTCGTTTTCTCAATAATTGCTTGTGGAAGATACTAAAATTAAATCTCCTGCTAACTAACACGGATAGTAGGAGGTGCTTGGAGTACTGTGTTGAGGAGTTTTTCCTGTTTGTGTCCAAGTCTAACTTTAATAGGAAAAAATACTACTAAATATTAGAGAGACAGTGAGAGATTAGTTATGTTTACCTAAGTATTGGAGCATAGAAGAGAGAATATTACTCCTTATACTACATACTTGCCATCCCTGAAAACTTACAGTTCATCTATCTTGCTATGTAGATATCTATCCATTCATCTGTTTTAAAATGGTTTGTTGAACGTCAATATAAGAATTGGGAAATTGCAAGCACTAGGTCATGAGTTCGATCCCTAGCACAAAAAAAAAAAAAAAAAAAAAAGAACTGGGAAATTATGTCTTATATGTCCAGTCAGAAACATTAAAACTTTTATAGTGCCAGCCTCTAATTCCTTTTCTCAGCTGTGTGATCTCTATTTCAGGTGCTTATTTATATATCCTCTTTCAACTCTACTGCTTTCTTTGGAGAAAAATGCCTCTGACTTCATATATTATTTGGACACAATCTCACACAAATGCCTTTCTGTTAAAGAGTAAGCCATCATGAGTGAACTTTTCCATAAGGTTTCCCTTTAACAGCAACGTAGATAGTGGGTTCCTGAAACTGCACAGTGTCATCAGAGCACATTATTGATGAATTCAACCTACTACATTTGCAAATTTGGAGCCAAAAAATTATAATGCAATATTGTGCTTTGACACACTGATAGACCATAGATACTACTTCAGCATCAATGTTGGTCTGACTTTCTCTTTTTTCTCTTCTTCCCTGCCCGGGAACAGTTGTTTGTTTCTTTGTTTATTTTTTAACACTGTCCCCTTTCTGCCTTATGAAGTCTACCAAAGAAAGAACATAATTACTTCTTATCTTAGTGAAATCTCATTAGCCAAGGAAGACTAACTTCAAATCACAGAAAGACAGATGGAAGCCCAACAACATACCTGGATAGACTTCTCTCACACTCCCTTGTCCTGTCTTTCCAGTCACCAGGTGTAGTGCACTGTCAGTTCTACAGGTTTAGTGGACTTTGTCCCAGGCCGTTACATGTTGTCCCAGATCACTGAATTCCTCTGCTACTCATTTGCTGTTCTGATGCTCCTCCTCTTCCCTGCACCTTGTAGGAAAGGAGGTATATACGTTTCTGAATCAGGTAGAACAAAGGAGTAATGATAGTAACACTCCTGTGAGATCCCTTTTTATACATTAATAAATTTGTATGCTTATTTCTCCTTTTTAATCTCTCTCTGTCAGTATTTCAGTGAAATTCGAGAAGGCCAAGAGGAAATTTCTCTTTGCTATAGCATCATTTTTTGGTCTATTTTTCAGTTCTCAGTTTTTGTTTTTGAAATTTATTCTAACTACTTCCTCCTCGCCTGCCTGCTTGTTGTGTTCCTCCTGAGCTGCTCTCTCAGACTCCATCATGGGGAGAATCCACTGATACAGAAAGGACAAGGATAGCACTGAAATGTGGACATGGGTTTCGTTTGCTTTGCTCATGCATGCTGTTGCTTTGGGACTACAAAAACAGCATTCTGTTCTTCAAACAGCTCTATAAATTCAAGCATTTAAAAAATGGTTACTCAACTCCATAGTGTTCTCTCAAAGCTTTGCATTTCACTTTCCTTTTTTTTTTTATTTTAAAGAGAATAAAACCAAAGAGAACACAGCAAAGCAAATCAGAACAGAACAATGTAAGCAACACAGCACTTCACAACCAGACAACCGGATATCAACAGTAGCTACCTTAATGTCTCTTTTCTTTGACATAGTTGAGTATAGCTTCACACAGAATAATATCAAACATAACAAAATAGTATAAAACCATTCAAAAGAATGAAAGCGTTATAGGACTTCAAAACCAAATAAAAGGAAATGAACAATGGCTACTATAATATCTCATTTTCCTAAAAAAATTTGCCTATACCATCACACATAATAAAATCAAATAAACCACAACAGGATAGAACCAATCAAAACAGAAGAACAAAAGCTTTGTAGGACTTCAAAACAAGATAATAGTAAATAGCAATGGGTATCATAATGTCTTGTTTTCTTCAAAATAGCTGTACATACCATTACATATAATAAAATCAAACAAAACAGAATAAAATCAATCAAACCAAGGAATGAAAGCATTATAAGATGTCAAAGCAATAAAATAGGAAACCATGATTACTATAACATATCCCATTATATTAAAAATAGCTGCCCCTACCATCTGATAGCATAAAATCTAACAAAATAAGACAAAACAAAGCCAAACCTAACAAAATTCTATAAACAATGCAAGCTCAAGATAAGACAATAACAAATTGACAGTAGATTCCATATTTCTCTCCCAGCTCTTTCTTCCCCTTTGCTCTTACATTAACTATCTTGATTTTGGATCCCATTAATTCCTTCTGTTTTTTTATGCTAGGGTTCATGAGTATGAGTCTGAACTGTTTTGGCCATGAACATGATCTTCAGTTGTGTCCATTTACCTATGGGAGCCTTGAAATTATTCTACTTTATAGCTGGGTAGCTTTCCACTGCATAAAAATACCATATCTTTCTTATCCGTTCTGCAGTTGATGGGCAATTGGTTTTTCTGATCTCCTGTCACATGGAACTATTGTTGTTTCTCCTTTGAATTTCCTTTCCAGTTAAATAAGTTTCTTGTATACAGTATGTCGATGGATCTTATTTCTTGATCTACTCTCCCTGTGTTTCTTTTTATTGCTGACCTGAGGCCATCTGCATTAATGGTTACAACCAGCATACATTGGTTTGTCTCTGCCCTGCTATCCTCCTGTTGTTGACCCTCCACTTCTCCCCTTCATTCAATTGCCTGTCTTGTTTGGTGATCCTCCTCTGCTGCTTCCTGGAACTATGGTCATCTTTATCTCTCTCTAGAATATTCTTTAGCAGTCTCTGTAGGGTTGGCTTGGTACTCAGGAATTCCTTCAGCTGTTCTTTATCATGGAGGTATCTTATTTTTCCATTAATTTTGAAAGATAGTTTTGTTGAGTAGATCAGTCTGGGTTGGAAGATGTTTTCTCTTAGGGTTTGAAACACTTCACTTCAAACTCTTCTTGACTTGATGGTTTGTGTTGATAAGTCTGCTGTGATTCTGATTGGTTTTCATTTATAGGTGATCTGTCTCTTTTCTCTAACAGCTTTTAGTATTCTGTTCTTGTGCTGAATTTCTGGGATCCTGATTATTCTATGTCTGGGTGTAGATTTACTTTGGTTATGGCTAGTTGGAATCCTATATGCCTCATTTATCTGCATGCCAGATCCATTTCCCATGTTTGGGAAATTTTCTTCTATTACTTCTGTGAATATCCTTTTAATTTCTTTTGTGTTGACACCTGCTTCTTTCACTGACACCTATCACTCTTAAATTATACTTCTTTGCATCATCCTACAGCCATTAAGTTGTTATTTCTTGATTCCATGTTATTTTTAAGAGAACTTTCCTTTCATGATCACTAGCTGCAATCCTATCTTAAAGGTCTGAAAGTCTATCTTCCGTCTCTTTCAAGCAGTTTTGCCAGCTTTCAATTAGCTTTTTAATTTCCTATATCTCTCTTTGAATCTGTTTCATGCATTATAATTCCTTTCTACATTCATTCAAGGTTTCCATCATTTTCCTATACTCCTCTTTTTTGTCTATGTCTTCTTTAGACCTGTTGAACAATTCTTTCAGTATGTTTGTATTTCTTCTTTTACCTGAGACATTATTTCTGATCTGACTGCTTTTACAATCTCATGAAGTTGTTTCCTTACTTCAGTTACTATCCTTTCAGAAATTTTGGGTATGTGTGGGAAACCTAAACCTGGCCTCCATTCTGGGAAAAGCCATCCTCACATTTCCGAGTTAAACATTAGGGTTAAGTTTCTGTTTAGAGATAAATTCCTATTTCTCAGCCTTCCCTGGCCATCCCCCACCCAGACACCGCGCGGTATGGGACCTCCCACTGTTGCTTGGTAACCTGCTGACCTCAAGGGCTCTGGCTTCCCACCCTTCCAAACAAAGGATTCCCATGCTTCCTGAACCCTATATATTCGCCGCGCCTCCCCTTAATAAACGAGACTTGATCAGGGCATTGTCTTGTCTCCATTTCTCATGTCTCTTGTTTATCATCCCCACTCCCTTTCTAGGGCCTTTGTTGACTTACTCACAGGTGGGAACAGGTATGTAACTTCAGTTTTCGTCCATGACTGTATCTCCCAGACTTAATCTTTGCGTGCTAAAGGTCTGAGTTTGTCTTTTGCTCCTTCCTCTTGACATTCTCCTGGGTTCTTCCTAACACGCTGTTTGTGGGGCCTCAGGCACTTCCCATGTTGGCTGCCCCTAGGCAGTGTAGGGGGAAGGGACAGGCATCTGGGTTCCTCTAAGTCCAGATTTACAAGGAGATGGCAGAGTATGGAGCAGGCTTCTCCAGACCTATACAGTTACACTGGGGCCTCACTGATGATCAGGGATGCATGGAGGTGGGGCTGCTTCCCTCAGCCTGTGTGTCTACACTGGGACTCCCAGGATGGTGGCAGACACACAGGAATGTGTTTGTCTGATTCTTCTAGTGGGAGATAGTTGACTGAGGGAACCAAGGGCCTCCAATGGGGGCCTGCATATGCACAGGTTTTACCTGGCTGTGTGTGTCCCTCCTCCTGCTGGCTGTCTGCAGGAAGAAGTCTTCTGGTGGCAGCTCCCTGAAGGTGAAGGCAGATCTGCTGGTTCTCTCTGCCCACGCTGGCCTCTTGCAGGACGTGGCCTTTTGGTGGCAGTGAACAGTAGGCAGAGGTGGATCTGTCTGTCTCCTTCGACCCGTGCTAGGCGTGTGGAAGAAAGGGCCTTCCAGTGGCAGCACCTGGCAGGCAGAGGCGGATCTTCTGGCTCTCTCTGCCCGCAATGCTGTCATTTCACTTTCATCTAGATTCTACTAATTAGGTGGGTTGTTGTCTTTCTCTAAATCTTGTTTCTTACAAATACCATTAAGCTAAGTCAATGTTTTTAAGCATTTGGTTTCCAAAGTTCTCTTGTTTTCCTGTTGGAAAAAGTTAGGCTCAGCAAAGATTAGTTCAGTAATAGCTTCATTTTTTTCAGTCAAGAAATTTTATACATTAATAGTTGAAAAAGAATTACTGACCATTGTAGGATTCATTGACTCAACAAATAATTTGAGTACTTGCATTATCCTAGATGGTGGGATAGATATATCAAATATAGTCTGGGTTTCATGTAACTTATGAATCAATGGAAAAAATAAAATGACATGTTCCAACCCAATTTGAACATTTACTGAAAACGTAATAAAAAAACTAATAAACAGAATAGAAGGAGACGTAGTGAAATGGTTACGTCATCAAGAAAGACAATATTTAAATTGAAATCTGAAGAGTAGGAAAACATTACAAGTGACAGAGTAGAGAAATATGTTGCAATGCAATGGAAAACGATGTTATAAGTCTCTAAATGGGAAGTCATCTGAAAGCTATTGGAAGATCCACAGAGACACCGATCTGTATGTTATCATCTGAGCATGTACTGAACTCATGAATTGTGCCAGTATGAGGCTCAATTATATCATAATGAGGCCTTGAGGCTCATCCTGTATTTTAGGATATTTAAACCAAGCACCCGTGATGATCACAATGAGACTTACACAACGGACATTCAGAGAATTTGCAGATCGTAGTTTTAACCTGTTGTATGTAATTGCATTCCTCTGAAACAACTTGAAAACTGATTGCTTGTGTGTTCTAATATTATTGTGAAGCTAAATGACATTATCTTTCTAAGTTAAAGTCTGATGGCATTAACCTTCAAAGATAAACTGCCACTATATATACCATAATGCTTTATTACTACTGTTTCAATAATTTTAGGGCTGTTTATTTTATTTTGACTAAAAAATTTAAAATGCATTTACTGCCTTGTTCCCTCACCAAAAAAAGTAAATACTGAAATATTAAAGCATGAAACCCCCTGAGAACAAAAGAGTGAAAAATTTATTTGCATTTCATTGTCCCTATAATAGGGATATTATTATCCTAATATAGGATATATATTAGGGATATAGGGATATTATTATCCTAATTGTCTATTCCCAAATTCTATATTTTGTACTCTAATTATCAAATTAACAATCGATTAATCTCTATCCAGCAATGATTAGTCCTACTCAGACTTAAGGAAGTGATAATAATACATAATATCATGGGATTATCCTGATCCCTTATATTAATCTCTCTTATTTCAGTTACTGGCTCAGTAGCTTACTAGGGTTGTTACTCCACTCAATTATCAGTGAACTTAGGAGTAGCTATCACTAATGAGAGACATAATTATTTTATTTTATCACAAAACAAAAGCATCTTTACCTTATTTTCTTCCACAAAAAATATCTATCTCATTCATTCCTATGTTATGATAGCCTCCTTATTCAACTTCTTTGTTAAAAAATTCAGCCTGACTAAACTACCATAGATAAAAAGGCAACAAAATATTTGAGTCTTAAGAAGCAGGAAAAAGTCAGATGTTATAAAGGATAAGGATAAAGTCACACAAATGATTTTTCATTTTATTAAAAATATAATAGCAAACCCTTAAAAGGTTTTATACAAATGAGCAACTTGTCTGTATTTATGCTCTCAAAATGTCACCCTGGCTGTATTTGTACATTATGAGAAAGGGAGTGTACAGATTGAGAGCAGTAAAGCAGTAACTGCATGAAATGGGTGAAAGGTAATAGTCGAATTAAGCTCATGCTAGCAGAGATGTTGAAAAAAGCCAAGATAGCCCTAAAGGAAGAGATGAATGACCTAAAATGGATTAGGGAATAGGATTGAAAGTGATGTGGAAGAAGGAAGAATCAAGCACAGTGGACTTAAACAAGTGCATGGCAGGACTAGTTGCTGAGATGGAGAAGCAGGCAGTATATTGAAAGTTTAATTTTAAAATATGGTTTGAAATACCCCATGAGATAGTCACAAAGACATGTTGAATGTGAGTTGACCTATAAAGTTACAACTCAGAAAGAGAAATTTTAGGATTTAATTATAATTTTGAAAATTATTAGAAGAGGAAAAGTATAGAAAGGCATAGAGTTGTTGAATGAAATATTTAATACACATACAAAGAAAATGACTTAGGGGTGCAAATATGTCTCCAGAGTTCGTAATTTATAATTTGGAAGTTAGTAAATTTACAGTTGTAAATGTGTCACATTTTGTTCAGCTTCTTAAAGATACTGATACTTCTTACACTTCAAGTGTTTTAATAAGTATGTGAATGACCATGAAAGTAAATGGAGCTTATCTTTGTTAAATAAATGAGACCCAGCACCTCACAAAAATAAAAGACTGTATGATAATATTCTGAGTTTGACTCCAAAGATCACATTGTTTACAATATCTGTCACAAAAATACCATTCCATGAGGTCAGTGCCCATATCTACCTTACCCACCAGGGTATGTCTATCCTCTCATCAGTGCCTGATTCATAATTGAATTTCCATAAACACTACTTGAATAGACAAATGAGCAGTAATCACTAGGACAAATATTTTATGTTTGGACTGAGGTTGTTCTTTTTGTCATCTCAGTTTTAAGTGCCAAAATAAAAGACATGGGGTACAGATGCCACCAGAAATCGGTTGAAAGAAGAGTTTAATACCAAAGCTAGCATCAAAGAGAGAATCATTGGAGATGAAGAAAATAAAATAGTCCATGCCTGAAGATATGTGGGATGGTAAAAAATCATAAAAGCTAGAATGTGGATATCTACCATTCAGGTAGATAATGACAGCTAGAAAATGACAGAACCAGCCACCTGTGATTTCTTCACTTTTCTTTTAATTTTGCTCTCACTTTACCCCTGTCCTTTCCTGTATGAGCTAGAAATAGCAATCATCAAAGAATAAGAAGGTGAGGCATGGAAGACAACAAACATTAATTTCACCATCCTTTCACATTGTAGGCTGGTTAATGTGAGGCATGAGAGTGGCATTGCCCTAAGTAGAAGAGAGGCTTGAATCAGATAATAGTTAAAATTTTGATTTATGTTGTAGCAGTCTTTTTGGTTTGTGTCTAGATGTCTTCCCAAAGCCTCATGTGCTCATGGGGTGGAAGTTCAGAGATGGTTGGATCTAAGGGATTGATTCATGGTAAATGCTAATCAAGAGCACTAGAAGTAAGGGTGTGTGTGATACCCCCTCTAAGTAGCCTGGATAAAACATAAAAATTGGAAAGAGCTATGATTGATTTTTGCTTATTTTGCTACCTTCTACCCACCATGAACCATTTCTCCTCTGAGACACCTGTCTGCCATGTCATCTTTCCTTATAGCCAGCTGATGATATGAACTGAAATCTTTACAAAGTGTGAACTAAATAAATCCTTCCTCCTTTAACTTTCAGGTATTTTGTATCAGCAATGAGAAAAGTAACCTAGACATAGTCTTTTCATACCTGAAAATAAAAATTATTTATTAAAGCCCAGAGCTAAAATTTAATAGCTCTTCTTGAATGGCAAAGAGAACTGGCAAATGGGTTTGACTCCTATCAGCCAATGCTTACTAGATAAACTGATTTAATGCAAGATATACAAATATACAAGAATTTACAAAGTTAGCTTAGAATGGCCACTCACAGAATCAGGTGTGGAAAAGTGCAAAAGTGTTGTCTGTACCCTGGAGATCTAAAGGATGCAATCAGACCTGGAGGTCACTATTAGTGTCCTCTGTGAGTCCCAAGGTCTGTGATGGAAGACAGAAGCATCTGCGCTACAAGCCAGCAAACAACATCCAAGATGAAACAAAAGTGAATCTTCCTTCTTGGTTTCCCTTTTATTCCATTCAGGCAGCAAGCATACTAGTTTCTGTCACTCACAAACAGTAAATCTCAGAAAATCTTCTATCAATCCCTTCAGACACACCCAGAATTATACTGACCCAATGTAGTTGGACATTTCTTACACAAATTGACACAATCAGTTAACTATCACAAGTGGCATTGGTAGGAGAAACAAATAAATAACATTTGTACATTCTTTTGAGTTAATCTTACAAATACATTAATTCTAATTCAAAAGTTTTTCTAAAAACTCTACCAGCAATTTCAGTGATGTGAAGATAACTCTAGAACTCAAACTGACAGTTATTAACATGTTTTACAAATATTTAAAAATAAGATGGTCTCTTATGTACAAGGTTGCCAAGAGATATGTTTCTTGCCATATCATAAAGAAAATGTTGACAATACAGAAAGATATTTTGCATTTTGTTTTCCATTATCAGTTTCAGCATAGCTCCTGAAAAAGACCAAAAATTAGAGAAGTAGTATGTGTAAATTATCCCAGTATGATCCAAGAGATCTTTCTGTGATAATATGCTATTGACCTATATACCCTTCCAACACCATACAACCAGGCTATGTGTGACTACTGAGCATTTGAATTGTGTCTAATATTAACTGAGGAACTGATTTGTAAAATTCTGTTTCATTTTAATGAATTTAAACTTAAATAGAGACAGTTACATGTAGCTAATGAATAACACAAGTTCAAATTCCTTGAGGAATAGTGAAAAATGCTTGTAAAAATAACAGGTATTTGTCACTTTAAAAAGTTTATTTTGGGCTACTGGTTTGGCCAAATATCTTGTGTGGGTAAGCTTTTGCTCTCAGCTACAGTATTTTGCGCTAATCTATGCTATACATACTCTCTTTATAAGTCTGACTAGTGTTTTGATAATGTTTGAGCATATATCTGCTAGTGTAGAAAGTATACTAATTAGGATAGATAAGTCATGCTGCTTTTGTTTATGTCACAATTTTCCCCATAGCTAGAATTAAATGATGCTGTCAAAGGGCAATGTTAGTGTTTGATGGCTTTTAATATTTTTGTCCATATCAAAAGACTAAATAAATGCAATCAATATTTTCAATTCCTAACTCACTAGTAATTATTCCGATAAAGAGATGTTCACGCTACCAAGCATCAATACGTGCTCTTCATAGTCCTAATAAATCTGCTCTTGGAAAATAAACCATGTTCAGCTGGGCCTTTAGAGAGAATATTAGCAAACATGAAACTCAAAATGTGATTAGAAAAACTCTTCAGCACACGGGGTTTACAAAATATAGATTTAAAAAACCTAAACATTTAATGAGAACTATCAAGAAATAAGAATCATATCCCCAAGGGACAGCATATTATATTTGTGGTAGCTCCTTAGTCAAATAACTCAAATAAAAGCTTTAAATAGCATTGGCTATTCACAAGAACTTATTCTAACCTCATAAAATAAAATCAACTACACAATAATAGTGTCTAACAGCTATTGAATACTTCTGTTAGCTGACTCTATTTTTAAAATATCCACAAATCCTCTCAAGAAATCTATGTGGCAGATACTGTTTTTATTTCTATATGACAAATAAAAGCAAACTGTGGCTTCAGAATGTCATACATACAAGGTGAGAATGGTATGGCTTTTCTTAAATTCTGGTAAGTCTGAGACCAGATCTATACTCACATATTCATTATCTTTCTAAACATACATAAAGTATCCTCTGTCTATTAAGATTAGTCATTAATAAACCTTGTTACTAACAAGGGAGTCCAAAACCTCTTCCTGTTTCAATTTGAATACTGCCAGCATCCTACAAACCTTTCTCTGAAACTCTTCGTGAGTTTTAATTAGCTGTCTATAGACTGTTGGATTACAATTTTAAGAGTTTTGCAATATAAAATCTTTTTAAAGATTATACAAGAAAATATAAAATAAGTGTTTTCAATACTTCATCATTCAAAAACTTATCATGCATACACACAGGGTCAACTTATTAGGCTAAGTTCAATTCCTATTACCGCTATAGGCATTGCAATATCAATGTTTATTTTCACAGCTTTGTTGCTGTTTGAGTGCAAATAGAAATGGCACTTATTTAACATATATAACAAGATGTCTTGGTATATGCATATATTGAAATGATATCCCAGTCATACCAATTAATATGATTGCTGTAGTTTAGATCTAAAATGTGACACAAAAGTCTCACATTTGGAAGTGAATTCTAGTCAGAAAGGAAGATTACTGGGACATGATTTTGAATGGTACATTGTTATCCCTGGCTCCTACCTTCTCTCTGCTTCTCAGCTGTCATGCATTGAACAACTTTCCTCTGCTATGGCATTATGGTCTTGGAGTCAACTGACTGTGGACACTGAAATCAAACTATAATCCAAAATACACCCCTCTGTCTTTAAACTGTGGTTGTTGGTTTATTTGTCTACAAAATGGGAAAAGTAGATAATACAGAAACTTGTCACCATGAGTGAGGTTATTTCTGTGACTGTACTTGGCATGTGGGTTACACATCTTTGAAACTGATTTGCAGGGGGAGCTTTGAAATTTTAGAGATGCTGGCTAGAGACTTCCCAGAATATTGTGAGCAGTGCTTGATGTATGATACCAGTCAGGGCTCAGAAGACCAGAATTCACACAGTAAAGGCTAAGTTCAGGAGATTTTATTTGGAAGCAAGAACTCCACTGGCAGTTGAGCTAGAGGATACGTGTGTATCAGGTCCTGATCTAGATCTCCAATCTCCTAGACAAGTGCACAGTGAAGATTTAAATAAAATGAGACAAGTGGTATGATTTTAGGACTCCAGGAGGGTCAAAACCCTTTTGCTGAGCTTGAGCCTCTGAGGGCTAAGACAAAGACTTATCTGGACCACCTATTTTTATTAGGTCCAACAACAAAAGACGGGGAAACTGAGGAAAGTGCAGGCAATGAGCAAGACCTTGGGAGTCATTTCAAGGATGTCTCAAATAATGAATCAAGTAACGAATCATCAATTCAGTAGCACTGTCTTATCATGGAGACATGGTAGGAGTGAGACTGTAGAAGTAATTTCTGCAGCTGCAGTCTCTATCTACTTAACTAATGTTTGAGCCAAGTGTCCACAGCTGTGGCCTTATCCTGCCCTTTGAGGTGTCTCTGGCCTCACAGGCTACTGCAGGCCTCAGCCTGGACCAGTGATTCATAGAGGTTCACTTACTATGAATCAGCTCCCATTGCTAGGCAAGGGGCCGAGGTCTGGGACAGACTCACAGATAAACACAGAAAGCCAATTAGTTAATTTTAAATCCTGCTCAGAGCCGCTTCATAGTAGTCTCCAACAAGTGTGTTATACCCTGGCAAAAATATTTTTCTACTATTTAGTGTAGCCCATGTAGTGAGATTCTGAGGTAGACTGAGATCTGATGATCAATCTGGTGGATGAAGTATGAGGTAGTCCAATGATCAGGCTGTGGCATCGGTACTGCTTACCTGTTTTAGCCAAAACTCCTGAAAATCAGGAGCAATTGGAAGTGATGAATGATTTGAAAATTTTGTTGTACTGCTACATAAAAAGTGCCTGCAAATTTGAGGCAAAGAAGTGGATGGGTCCTGAAAATATTAGCATTAGAAAGAAGCCAAGTACTTTGCACAGAGACAAGAGAAATGCCTTTAGGGTATGTCAAAAATCAGCAAAGTTCAACTATCACAGGTTTAAGGGTACAAAACTACAAATGTTTCATTTGAAAAGTGCCTGCTAATTCATGCCACCTAGGAAAGTGTATCATTAAATTCAGGCATTCAGAATCTGCCCTCGTCATGGTCCAAGGATGCCTAACTCCTGCTTAGAATGGTTGCTAACCTTGGTGTCTTCCAAGAAGTGCTTTTATTTCAGGCATTCAGAATATAAGTGGTATGGTGCCATGAAAGCTTCCACCCAATGTTAGGAAAGCCTTAGAAGCTGAGAAAACAAAGTGTGTGACAGGGTTTCAAGTCCTTCCAGGAGTGTATGAAAAAATGTGAAGCAGTAAGAACTGACTGCTGTGAAGAGTGCAAGAAATTGTAGATGCCAGAGAAATGAAATGTTTTGAGAATGCTGCGGGTAGTGAGTAAAGGCAGCCCAAGACAGAAGCCAGAATATATGGCTGTCTAAGCCCTTCCGAGCTCACAGCACAGCACGATCTGTTCCAGATTAGATATGCAGCTACAGAATTTAATATTTGCCCTGCTGAGTTTCAGTCTTAAATTGGTCCCATTTCAATTTAATTCTCTTTCCCTCCTGTTTGGAATTTGTAGGTCTATCCTGTGCTATTTCTTATTGGGAAATTTAAATTTTGTGATTTTTATGGGGACTCATAGCTAACAGTTTGCCTTAAGTCTCAAAGCACACTTCAAACTTCTGAAACTGAAAATTTTTGTGACTTTTAGGGATTAGACTAATACATTTTGCTTAATTAAATGGAGATAAGCCTTTTGGGTGTCAGGCATATTTTGGTTTAGATCTCAAATGCCCCCAGTAGTCTCACACTTTTGTGTGAGGACTGATTGGAAGGGAAAGGTCACTGAAGGCATGATTTGGAAGGGTATTTTCTTGTCCTAGAATGCTTACTTCTTTCTTGGCTTGCTGGTTACCATTCAGTAAACAATTTTCCTCCACCATGACATTTTGTCATGCTGTTTCTGCCTTGGAACTAGCTGAATATGGACTGGGTCCTCTTAAAATATAAGGAAAAATAACTCTGCTGTCCTTTAACTCTCCAGTGTTAAGCATTTTGTCCCAGAAATGAGAAAAATAAACTAATACAATAACCATCATATCAATGCTAAAAAGACCAAATGAAATACATTGAATTGTAGAGAACACAGACAGGTTTATGAAGCAGTAGGATATAAATTTTGACTTGATAGATGACAGGAGAAAGTGAAAATTAGTGTGTTAGCAAAGGCTGCTATAACAAAATAGCACACTGAGTGACTTAAATAACAGGAAGTATTTCTCACAGTTTTTGAGGGTGAGAAATCTAAAAGTAAGTTACTGGTTAATTCAGTTCCAAGATGAAGCCTCTCTTCCTGAATCACAGAAGGGCCACCTTCTCTTTATGTCCTCACATGGCAGTCATTGAATAGAAGTAAGTCTACTGGTATTCCTGTAAAGTCTCTAATCTCATCAACAGCTGTCAATCAAAATGTTTTTGAGAAATACATCATGTAGGTGTAGGACAAAAGAAAAATCCCATTCCAGTTTGCAGTACAAATACAGTGTTTACACACAACATAGTTCTGAGAGATTATACTGAAAACATCCTTTAATTATGTTTTTTACTTGAGACAACCTTTGTAGAGTTTCTGAGGCAAAACAAGACCAGACATTCTGCTACAAAAGAGAAGCTTTATTGGGTGGAGGGTGGTCTGCGTTGTGGACCAAGACAGCCACCTTGTAGCTTGGAGAAAGGGTTTTAAGGATTGCTGGGTGGGGGCACTGCAGGTGAGCCAGGTGATCGTGCCAGTCTATCATCGGTACATCCCTAGGTGGAGCTGACTTTTGTGGTTGAACAGTTCTGGGAAGTTTCTTTTCTTGAAGCCCAAGTGTGAACATGTTGACATCCTAGGAAGTTTCTGTTCTTGCAACCCAAGCATAAACAGGCTCCCGGGACAGGCTGACCCTTCGGCTAGTAATTGGAGAACCAGCACTGGGTATGTGGGTGTAGAGAATGCAACTACTTATTGAAGTCCTCTTAGTAGAAAGAATTGGAGTTGAGGTTATTCTGTCAGGGAACTAGAAACAAGTACTCTAAATGACTATTATTGCATTTCTCTACACTTTTATTTTTTTCTTGAGATAGGGTTTTGCTCTGTAACTTAGGCAGAACTTGAACTCACTATGTAGCCCAGGCTGGCTTTAAACTCACAGCAATCCTCCTGCCTCATCCTTTCAAATGCTAGGGATGCAGGTGTGCCCCACCATGCCCAGCTATTTCAAGTTTAAGAAATTCTAATTATAATAAATATAGTTTTATATTTTATGTGCTTGGCTCGAAGTGGTAATACTAATGGATTCTGCTTTTATTAATCACTGTTAGAATTTATCAAATGAACAGGCAATTTTAGTGGATCTTCTTCAGCTTAGCCAGGTGTATCTGCTTGTTATAACAATTTGCATTTCTTCATTTATCTAGACAAAGGAGAATATTTAACAGCTCAGTAGTGTTACCATTTTTTTGTTTCCCTCTGTGCTCTTATCTTGAAGATGATCAGGAATGAAAGTCCATGGTGACAGCAGTGGGGTACTAACAGAATACAGTTTATTACAAAGAAAAGCTTTCCAGAGTAGCTCCAGGAGACAATGGCATGGAGAGCCCTAAATGCAGGGGTTTATATGCAGACTCAAAATGAAACAATGAAACAACAAATCAGCAATGGTGATTGGTGTTCTTTTAAGCAGGGGCTCTGACCTCAGAGTAAGGGAGACTTCTCTTGTATACTCTGACTTCCCTGAGATTGTCTGTTTACTCGGGCCCTTGTCTGAACTGCCTGTTTTTCTATCTCTTGGTTTCACTAGGGTGGACAGAGGACACCACGGGGACTTCCAATTCAACCAGGGCTAAGGTTCTGTAGGGAACCCATTAGGATTCATCAGAGCACTTACAAATATTTAGAAGATAGTATACAAAGAGAACAATGTAACTTTAATCTAAGAAGCAGTAAAAAGAAAACAGTAGATTTGGAAATGAGGTGGAGAGAGTAGAACCAAGAACAAACATTAAACACATTAGTACTGAATGTATAATACACAGGTAGTGACTGACTGTACAATGCCACATTTTTGTTTTTCATCTCGTTTATGAGGCGTGTCTTTTTTGTTACTTAACAAGTCTCTAAAATTCGACAGGTCTAAACCTGAGGAGCTAATCATCTTTCCTTTCTTACCAGCGTTTTCTCTTTCATTCTCTATGTACACCAAATGATATACTCATGATTCAATAGCTTATAAAGTCTGCACCAGAGTTTGCAGTCTAATTTCAATGGACATTGAGGATGATATGGTCTTCCATAAAGTTAAATGTCCTACATTCCTTGAAATTTCACCATTATATCTTACCTGGTTCATGAAATGACTTTAACAGTTGAGGCAGATTTTGTTTGTGATATCCTACAATTTTACCTGGCAAAATAAAAAGTTCACAAAATTCAGTAACTTGTTTTCTAACTTATTTTTATTTGTGCTGTTCAATGAAACCCCAAGTCTGAACGAGGGTTCTCATATGCTTTCCTGGTACACTTACTTGCCTCAGTAGCTTGGCAATTTTATTAAATCTATCAATTACCTAGGACCTCGTTAAAAATATTCTTTGTAACACCTCTCTCCAAGAGACTGTGATATTAGTATCTAATCCACAACTTATCTTGCAATAACCCAAGTATTATGAGCAGAAATCCTCATGAATGAGGAATATATTTAATTTCAAGTTATATTCACTTGTCCTCAAAAATTCTACAATTCGCTAGCTATTCAATTTCATGAAGGAATGGGTCACATCTTGTTTCTTAGGTTTGGGGGACTGGATTGAGCCAACCAGCTAACTACAACCTCATTTCCATAGCGTTCAAAACAACTTACAAGCAGATTCCTCTCTGTTCACCAACTGGGAATTGCCCGTATTACTACCAGCGCTGCCTGCTCTCCCTTGAACACCTGATGATAGGTGCTCAGTCTATTTTTGCTCAAGGTTTTATTAAGCATAGTCGTGGGTTAAACCGCAAGGTTTTAAATGAAGGAATGACACCTTTGGAGTTTGTCCCATAGCTTTGTTCCAGAAGTTTCTACACTATCAGTAGTGAAGCAGGGAGATAGACAACGGGCAGTCGAGCAAGAGCCTCAAAGTTGGAGGACAACACAAGCCTGATCTGTAGAAAGCAGAGGCTTAGCTGGAAAATGGCTTCAAAGGATGAGGGCCAGGATCAACTGAGAGAAGCCATGGGCAGCTGGGGTGCATGGGGAGTCTGCCCTTCCTAGGTCAATGGCCTTGCTAAAAGCGGCAAGTTCACTGTGTCCTTTTCTTGCCTAAGTCTGCCTATAAACCCTGAATTGAGGTGGCTCCTGGCATCTTCTCTGGCGGTCTCTCTCCCCAGCCACAGCTTCTGTTAGTTACAGTAGAGGACGCGTGGTGCGCTCCCCACTACGGAGCTCAGGCCAAGGCCACGGGGGCCATCAGCAGCTGCTCGGGGCTGCCACGTGCAGAGCCTAGGAACCCGGGTGCTGGCGCTGGAGCGCTCAATGCCCAGGCCGGCCCGGCGAGGACCCTGCCTTCCCGCGTGGCCGCAGGAGGCGGCGACGGGCTGCCCGGGGACAGCGGCGTGACCGGGCCCAGGGAGCAGGCCCGGGCAGCCCCGCTACGGGAGGCAGGACACGCCTCACCCCGGGCGGCTCCAGCCTCCCCTGGCCTCCAGCCAGCCCCGCCGCCCGCCGCCTCTTCCGCTCGGCCGCTCTCGGGCCCACGCTCGGCGGCGCGGGCCTCTGCCCTCGGGCGGCGCGGCGGGGCCGCGGCGATGTGGCGCATGCGTGGTGGCGGCCCCGGGCGCGGGCGCTGCGGCGGCGGCGGCGGCGGCGGGGACGGGGACGAAGACGGCCGAGGGGACGGGCGCCGGCCGGGCCGCGCGGGCGAGGGCGGCGGCGGGCGCTGGCAGGGCCGCGCGGGCGGCGCCCGGCAGCAGCTGGAGGAGCGCTTCGCCGACCTGGCCGCCAGCCACCTGGAGGCCCTGCGCACTCGGGACGAGCGGGAGCGGCAGAACGCGCGGCTGCGCGAGGAGAACGCGCGGCTGCGGCTGGAGAACCGGCGGCTGAAGCGCGAGAACCGCAGCCTCTTCCGCCAGGCCCTGCGGCTCCCGGGAGACGGCGGCGAGCAGGCGGCGCTGGGCCCGGAGGAGACCGCGCCGAGCCGCAGGGCGAGAGGCGGAGCGCGGGAGGACGAGCCGGGCAGCCCGCGGGCCCTACGGGCGCGGCTGGAGAGGCTGGAGGCCATGTACCGCCGGGCGCTGCTGCAGCTGCGCCGCGAGCAGCAGGGCGCGCGCGCGCGCACGGGCGGGGCGGAGCCGTCGGCGCGCGACCCCGAGCCCCCGGAGCCCGGGCCTTAGCGCAGCCCGCGGCCCCGAGCGGGGGGGGGGCGGGGGCGGGGGCGGGGCTCCCCGCGCCCGGCCCGGGCCTCGGTCCCCGACACCCATCCCCCACCGGCGCGGACCTGCGCGGACGGCGGAGGCGCCACGTGCGCGGCCTGCCCGGCCCCGAGAAGCCGGCGCGGACGGTCCTGCACCCGGGAGCCGGGCCGCCAGCGCGTCCTGCTACTTGACATTGCTGACCTTTGCCGGGACCTGTTGCGTTTTTGCCCCTCAGTTCTGATTCCGTGACAGCGGAATGGTGCATTTTCATTTTGTTGTCCATTCAGCAGTTCTCTAAAGCCTCCAGCTGTGACCTGTGATGTCGACAACATTGAAGTATTTGTTTTTATAAGTCGGTATGGTTTGGATATTCGATGAAGTACCAACATTTTTAATAAAGAAGATATTTATAACTAAGTAATTTGTTTGCCCGACTCCAGTTCGTATAGATGTGATATATACTGATTTGTTTGTCCCCAGTTTTTAAATGTCTGCCCACCGGTGATCCTCTGAATTGGAAAATAAATCGGGTGCACTGAAAGAACCTAAAAGCTTCCCATGACTCTTATTTGAAGTGTGTTAAATTTTTATGTTTCTGTAAGATACACAGACTTTAGCTATCCTTTGAAATATGTAATTTTTTTCCGCTCCAACAGTGATCTTTAAAAAAAAAACAAAATTGTATAGTACAAACTTTTATTCTTACATTTTAGGTTAACAAGCAGTGCATAATCAATTTGCTTCATTTTAAGAACTTTTAAGGAATTACAAATTATTTGTATTTCATAGTCTCCAGTTTTTAAAGTTTGAACATCATTTTAGTGGCAGAAAAAATGACAAATTTTAACAAATGTTCTAAGATAACTTTTATTGTATTTGTTAATGAATAACATTTTTTGACTACTAAATAGTGGAAACAATACTTTTGTGTCTGAAAAACATTGTGGAGGCAAAAAGGTATATTTTCCCCTACCTGTCCTAAGGGTCATAGCCAACACTTCTATAACAAAAAACAAGTTAGCAAGGGAAAAGCATGATAGATTTATTTAATGAAAGTTTCACAAAACAGCTTTTAGAAATTGACCAAAATATACAGGGGAAAGTGTTATGTGTAGGTTGGATGAATGGGCAGCAATGTAGAAATGTGACTGCACAAGCATTGTATCACTTCACATAACATTGCAGAAGATACCCAGTAAATTCTGTTGGCTCTGTCTTCTAGCCTTCTGTGTGGAATTCCTGGGCTTAGGGTCAGAGGCCTTCTAGAATGAGGATCTTATGACAGACTATCAGGCAAAACAGGCCAAATTTGTTTATGGCCAGTCCTTAAAGAGACATGGGAAAACTGGGCTTGGTGGCGAACTCCTGTAATGCCAGCACTTGGGAGGCTAAATCAGGAGAACTGCTTGCAAGTTTGAGACCAGCCAGGGATACAAAGTGAACCCAAATCCAGCCTGAACTGCATAGCAAGACACTGTCTCAAAAAGACAAAAAAAAAAAAAAAAAAAAAGACATGGGAGCGTTAGAACAATAGTTCTGTCTCATGGTTGTCTTTAGTAAATCAGTTCCACAAAAGGCCAACCCTGGGGAAAAGAATTCTATTGTCTATACCCTGTGTGGTGGGGAGAGGCAAGCAGGTAGATACCTACATAAAAAAAAAAGATGCTAGGCAGATACTTTTTGTGATTGTGATTTTTTTTGTCGTTGTTCTTCTTATGGTTTGAAATTTTGAAAACACTTTTGCTTATAAGTGATAGACAGTTGTAAATATTGAAATCTTTCCCTATGCTTAAATGATAAGCATAGAAAAATTAGGAAAGTTTAGGATCTAGTTTGATCTGACATAAACTAAATCCACTCTACAGTGGATTTATTACCTTATTGCATGACATTTTATTTTCATAATTTCAGATTAATCGTACATTGAAAAGAGGGTTTAACATTTATAGAAATAAGCAACAAAAATATGCCTTCTTAGCAGGCAAATTCAAGAATTGGCATTTTAATAACATTTGTATAGCAGCTACTGAAAAATTCACTTTATCTTTTTCTCTATAAAACATTAGGGTATGAACCAAAACAATATAAACACTTATGTAAATAATAGAACAACTTGTCCTTGCTGAACTTCTTGAAGGTATAAATGTTTGAAGAATACTTGAAAACATTTTGTCATATGTTAGTATTCTTAAGCAGGTTTTTCTAATTCATAGGTATTACCATAATGAAACTAACAACAAATTATTTAGTAAGTTGAAATTAATAATATGTGAACTAGTAATATACATAAAATGTTATCAACATAATATTTATTCCAGTGTCAGAAAACCATTTTCTATTATACTATAAGGAAAAGATCTTTACTGAAAATTTATCACAAAATCCTTATGAATAGAAAAATGTATTTATATTTTATTTAATGATGAATTACAATTTCTGCATTTGGTATTGTAATATTTTCATAAATCTGTCTTATCTTTCTGCTAGTCAATATGTAAATTTATTTTGCAATGAAAATATTAAAGATCAAGGAAAACATTAATTAGATCCTCATCTGACTATAAGGATTTATCATTCTTAAATTTTAAATTTTAAAGCTTATACTATGATTAGCAAATCTCACAAATCATAATTAAATTACATTTAGCTTAGTCCATAGGATATACTGCTTATTGTAAAACTCCTATTGATTCTGCTTCACCTCCAGTGTAGTTTCTGTAGTCTGGATGTGGTTTGTCCCCTGCAGGTGTGGGGTCTGGTCCCCAACGTGACACATTAAGAGGCCTTGGGAACTTTAAAATACGAGTCCTATTGGATCAGAGTTGGGCATAACAGGGGACTTTATGATGTTTTCTATTTTTTTCAAGAAATGTGAAGTAGATACTCAAAAGTAAAAACAAAAGATACACACATACATGTGCGTATGTACATATACATGTGGGTTCAAAAGCATATGAATTTAAATCCATAGTGTCCATTTTTATTGGTCTAAAACTGAAACTTCATGTATTTAAAAAGTTGTAAAGGCATTTAATTATGAGAACAAACACTTCTGAAACTGTCCAACTTTAAAATACAGAATATAACTTAATTGCTCTATAGATTGATAAACCTCTGAGCTTTTCATTTACATATGCACTATGCTTGTTAGCATAAAATACAGGATATTGCTTAAAATAAGCAAGAAATGATAGCTATATTTTGTATAGGACATTACTCCATGCCTGAACTGTCTCCGAAAATTATATGTGCTGTTAAGAACACATCTTTTAAGAACTTATACCTAGTATACTTCATTCTAATTCATATGGAAGTGTAAATGTATACTAAAAGGGAAATACTTTCTGTTCATTTTATTCCTTATGTGCTAGAATTCTGAGCTAAAGGGAACCATACAGAGTTTTAGCACACATCATGTAAGCGTATTCAGCAAGAACTTAATGTCCAAGACACCTATATTTTACATTACATTCTAGTCATAAACAAAGATAGTTAATGAGAAATCCAGACTTAGCACACAGATCTAGTTTTTTAAATTCAAATTTTTCCAAGAATACAATTTTATGAATCATACTCAAACTTTTAAAAAACTGAATGTGAATACTAAAGAATTAAAATACTAATAAAGTATAAGAGATCTTTAACTCCAAAATTTAAAAATTTCCTCATAATTTGATTGAAGACTGATTTATTGGTCTGACCTAAATAATTTACATCTTACTAATATAATATAAAGAATACTTCGATATATATATATATATATTGTTCCTTTAAATATGTAAATGCCTAGGGATGCTTGAATTCCTTAGAATGTACAACAAAAAACACTTAAATATATTGAATAATGAAACAATGTAGTTTTTAATCTGTTTATTTGTGGTATCATTTTTAGTATTATTCCGTTGATTACAATTTCTCTTAATATAACTGATTTCTTATTAGTAACTTTCACTGTGTTCCAAGATTAAATTTGAGTTACAGAAGTTCCAAGAGAATACTACTGTAATCTTATTTATAATTTTTAAAATATTATTTTAAATAAATTATTAATTTTAATATTAGTTTCTATGCATATAATCTGCTATTTCTTCATATTTCTATGTCTGGTCTTCTAAATAACATGGTTAGAGAAAAGAGAGATGCTTAGAAAAATAAAAGAACCCAATACAGGAGAAGGTAATACCTACTTTTTCCTTTTATTCTCCTATCTCCAAAAGAAAGAGCCCTGGTCACTTTATTCCCTGTCTTAAATATTTTTCTCATTGTTAAGACAAAATACCCAGCACCCAAAGTTAAAGGAGGACAGGTTTATTTAGCTCACAGTTTGTAGAGGTTTCAGTTCATAATCATATGGCTCAAAGGCAGGGTGGCATGGCAGACAGGCATCACTGAAGAGAAAGAGTTCACATTGGGCAGAAGGTAATGAAGCAGGCAAGGGGCAAAACAAGTGACAATAGCAGCTTTTTTTTGCCTCTTTTATATTCTATCTGCCCAATTTAGGGCAGATACCAAACTAATCAGTGGACAAATTTAGTAATAACACATCCTAAATCTAAGCATCACACACTCTAGATCCAATCACCTCTGAAAAAGAGCCACCTATGTCTGCATAAGGCATTGGGGAATATCTAGAGACCATCCATAACATCCCCTGATATAGCCACTAATCTCATCATGACGAACTAATTACTGCTCAAAGGCCACACTCCCTCATACCATCATATAAAGATTAGGATTTGAACAAATGAGTTTTGGGAACACTAGAAATAGTCCATCATATGGAGAGACGCTGAAAGATTAGGTAATTTTATTTCTCCAAAATATATTTATGAGATACTTTCTGTTTTCCCAGTAAGATACCAACAGAAAGACAATGCTTTAAAAAAAATTAAAACCAACAGAAGAAAAATTGAGTCATGTGCTATCATAACATTTTAGTAAACATAGAGTGCCTGGTGCTGTAGGCCAGATATGAAGACCAAAGGAATAGACTGGAAAGTACAGACCCAGACTCAATCTAGATAAAGATCTTTATGAAGATTTTTCAAATAGTGTTTTTTCCCCATGAGATTTAATGGGAAAAAAGGTTTTTCAATAGAAACTCAGGACAAACAGATTATTCTTATGAGAAAGTCAGGAAATAGTTTTTGTCCTTTACCTTACATCACATATATAGTTATATTTTTTTAAATTAAGCATAAATATGAGGGTTTTTCACAAAATTGCAAGACACAGTATTATAGAATACATTTAGGACTCATGATGGTAAAGAATTCCTCAAACAGCACATTTCAAAAACCAAGAGATTATCAATTTAACTAATTAAAATAAGGAACTATTTTCTTGAAATTTGAGTAGTACCTACCAAGCAGAAATAGAAAACTAATATTAACATATATTGAAACTTCATGTATCAGTAAAAAAAAAAAAATTCTATATAGAAAAAGCAACACACTTTAAGAGTCTTTTATATAAGAGAAAAATCAAATAGTCAATAAACAAATGGAAAGATTTCCAAATTAACAGTGATATGGTTTCATATTGTGAGGGTCGAGAAGCCTGCTGTGTGTAGGAAGAAGACAACAGACGCCTTCTCATGCAATAGGCAAGGGGTTTTATTATCCAAGCATGCGTGGGGCCCACTGAACACGCATGAACAGAGAGCCACGAGGTATGCCGGAGCATGGCTTTTAAACTACAGGACAAAGGAAGGCAGGACTTTGGCAAGCACGGTTACAGAAGCAGAAGGCATTGGTTAGTTTAAATGGCTTTCTACATTCATTGGAGGGGACGACTATAGGGTGGTCTAGAGTTGGGTGGCAGAGGGTGCTTCCTAATATGGGCAGCAGATGCCCAGGGAAGGTACATTCCATAAATTCCTTAAACATGGGAGGGGGCTGTTTCTACCTTGTAACCCAGGTTTTCTAGTCAGCTTAATCCCTGTCTGAATTTAACCTAGGCAGCTTTAACTATAATGGCCCAATTCCCAGAATATTGGGAGGAGACGAGCAGCATGGAGCAGCGCAGACCATGCACTATTAATAAGAGAAAATTTCTCTTACAATATCTTATATTGCATAACTTAATATTTGCCTAGTGCTAGAAATAAAAATCAATGAATAAATCCAGAAATAATTACAAACATTATTTTTTAATTTTTAAAAAAATTTTTTAAAGAGAATAAAGACAAGAAAAATAAAACAGAATAAAGTCAATCAAAACAAACCAATGTAAGTGACACAGGACTTCAAAACAACATGGAATCAACAATGGTTACCATAATGCCTCTTGTTATCTTCAAAATAGCTCTAGATACCTTTAGACATAGTAAAAATCAAACAAAACAGAACAGAAAATGCAAAACAATGAATGCAAAACAAAACAATGAATGCAATAAAGGACTTCAAAATAAGACAATAGTAAATCCAAAATGGTTACCATAATATATCTTGCTATCTTTGAAACAGCTTCCCATGCCATCAGATATAACAAAACAAAGCAAAACAGAATAAAATCCAACCTGACAAAACAACGAAAATGACACAGGCCTTCAAAACAAGACACTAAGGAATTAACAATGGCCATCACCTTCAGAAGGACACCCCAATAGATGCCCCACTGTGTACCATTATCCTCTGAAGAGAGGAGCAGACCACCAGCCCTAGACTTGCAAAGCCAGTGAAAGAGCAAACACTTAAGCATCAAACTGAATTTCACCTCAGCAGCTAAAATTGCAGCCTGTGTTTCTCTGGATCAGCTGGTCCTCATAGAGGTGTGGTGGGGGTGGGATGGGCTCTTCTTGTTCCCCAGCCCATGCAGAAGGGGCTGGGGGTCTGGCTGTGCCTCCATGGCTCATGGATGGTGCTAATTCACAGGCAGGATGGATGGTGCTAATTCACAGGCAGGGCTTGCTTCTTGGTGACTTCTTGTTCCCTTCATCTCCAACACCATTTCTAGCAGTCTGTATCTCAGTGGTTATCCAATCCTACTATTTTTGCCTTGAAAGTCTTGTAGAAAAATGTTTCTTTTTTTCTTCATCATTTTGAATATAGATTTTTTGGGGGAACTTTAAGTTTCATTTCCCATATAGTAAACACAGAGAAAGCAAATTTATGTTAGTATAAAAGAGAAACTAAGAATTTCCTGTACACCAATAATCTTCAAAATAGAGTCATAGGTACATTGGGGAACAGACAGAAAATGTCAGATCTTTTATTTATATTTCTGTTGGTCTTACTCTTTTAAAAACTGGTATTTGGGGGTATATATTCTAAAGTCTGTAGTGCAGTTACTACAGTTTACATCTAAATTGTCGCCTAAAATTTTCGAGAGTTCAGAGGTGGGGTTTTTGGAAGGTAATTAGAGTAAATTCATCATTGTAATTTAATCATCCCACAGGAATTTAGGCTATTTGAAGTGAGTGAGTCATCAAGGTTTGATCTTGGGGAATGTCTTGGTTACTTTTCTCTCGGCAGGGACAAAATACCCAACACCCAAAATGAAGGCAGGAAAGATTAATGTAGCTTACTGTGGAGGCTTGAGTCCACGTGGTCTGGCTCCATGGCAGGGTGGCATGGCGCTGGGACAACACTTCAAGGCAGCAGCCAGAGCAAAGAGAGAAAACAAGCCGCTTCTCCTCCCTTATATTGTTACACAGGCCGCCCTCTCCCCTTCAGGGCAAATGGGCAGCACTCACAAAATCTCTGCCCCCCCCCCCCTCCTGCGCAGGATGAGGATATTTACCCAGGAAGAACCCTGGCTCCCTGCTGAGTCGCTCAGTTAAACAACTAAACTTCTCAAACTGACACAACTTATCAACCATAACAGAGAACATATCCTGTCCCTTGCTCCTTCCTCTCTGGCTTTCTTTCTGCTTCCTCTACTTTCTGGATACAATGAAATGAGAAGAATTCCTCAGTCACACCCTTTCTCCTGGAGATTTCTGCCTTGGATCTGGCACACTGAACTGAAACCTTTGAATTCATGAACCAAAACATCTTCTTTCATTTTTATTATTTATTTATTTATTTATTTATTTATTTATTTTTGTCTTTTTGAGACTGGCTCTCACTATGCCATTCAGGTGGCCTCTAACAATGATCCTCTTGCCTCAGCCTCCCAAGTGCTGTGTTTACAGGCAGGTACCACCACACCAGGCTTTTCCTTTAAATTATTTCTATTGTGTTCTTCTCAGTGACAGAAAGGTGGCTAATAAAATAGTAAATTATATACCAAATTTTAGTATGTACTTTAAAGTATCTTATGGAACCTGATGGAAAATAAATGCTGAGAGTTAGAAAATTTAGTTTTAGAGTTTGTCATTTTTGGGTTTTGAACCTAAGAATACTACTTAATCTGCTTAACACATATTTGTACAAATATAAAATCTGGATAGCAATATATCCCAAGTATGCCACACTTTGTTATGAGAAAAATTACATATTATATCTGAACTACCATCTTATGCTTTAAAACACAATCATAAAGTAAGAGATTATTACTGAAAAACATTAATGTTCCTTGGTTTTTAGTACAAAACTATTAGTCATTAAAGTCGTTCCAGAATTTTATGTTTTAATTCATGGACTGCTACCTGAATTTGAGATTAAGTTCTTCGAAATTTTTGGTATATGTCTCTTTGGTTGTTCTTTTATATATTTCTACTTATTTTATTTTAATTTAATTTTTTACTTTTGGGGACAGGGTCTCACTATGTAGTCTAAGCTGTTCTTGACCTCACTACGTGGCCCAGGCTGGCCTTGAACTCATGGCAATCCTCCTGTCTCAGCCTCTCAAGTGCTGGCATTACAGGCATGTATCACGGAGCCAGCTTCCTTTGACATATTTCAAGTGAAAACCCAAGACATGCTTGTATCAGGCATAAGAGGGCTGCAAAGTTAACTTTCAAATTCCAAAGGTTATACTACTCGAAATATGTGCTTCAAAACATTTTTCTGAGAATAAAAGACACTGTGGTGCCTTTAGTAAATTTCATCAGTAATACTAATCATTCTAAGACTGAAAAGATCTGACTGTGAAGTTGATTACACACTCAAGCAGAGAGCTATAATCAAATGTTTTCTGAATCCATTCTCTTTTACAACATTTTTTATATTTTCAATGAGGATGTTTACTTTCTTCAAAAATGCAAAAATAATTATATCTACCAAGTCACTTTCCCTAAAAGAACTTGCATATTTTTATTAAAGAAATATGTGTCTTAAAGAAATAAATTCCTGTGAATTACTCTCCTGAAGCTGAGGTTTGTGGGATATCGTCAAATGAACAAAGAAGTGTCTGAGACATGGCAACTGGATATCAAACTTTTGCTTCCTATATTATCACAGTTGATATCTACAGTGGTCCCTAAACTCTCAAGTATTCAGAGATCAGGCTTTTGAAAGGTGATTCCATCATGGAGTTACCAATGCTTTCAAAGATAAGGTGGTTTAATGTGTCTGTAGTTGTATCTTCCAGTCTATTCCATTGATCTTCAGATCTGTTTTTTTCCAGTATCATGTTGATTTTATTACAGTAGCTTTGTAGTATAACTTCAAGTCAAGGATTGTGATGCCTCTTGCCTTGGCTTTGCTGCTTGGAATTGCCTTTGCTATTCTAGGTCTCTTCTGGTTCCAAATGAATTTTAGGAGTTATTTCTCTAGATCTATGAGGTATGCTAGTGGTATTTTGATTGGGATTGCATTGAATCTGTATAACAATTTTGGGAGAATGGCCATTTTCACAATATTTATTGTTCCTATTCATGAACAAGAGATGTCTTTCCATTTTCTGAGGTCCTCTTTGATTTCTTTTTTCAGGGTATTATAATTTTTCCATTGAAAGACTCCTAGATATAACAAATAAATTCAATAATGTAGCTGGATACAAAGTCAACACTCAAAAATCAATAGCATTCCTATACACTAACAACAAACTCACTGAGAGAGAAATAGAAGCCACACCCTTCACACTAGCATCCAAAAAAATGAAATACTAAGGAATTAATCTAATGAAAGAAGTAAAAGATCTATTTAGTGAAGTGATGTTAAGAGGCAAGATGTTAGATTCGTATTAATATTAAGGTATTACCATGAATTGGGTAAGGAATAATTAAAAGTGTAGTATACATGTCCTTGTGAGAAGATCACAGTTGGAAAGGTGGCTGAAAGTATTATTTTTATTGCATGTACACATGGTTTTATTTTTTTTATATAAATGTTTTATCTTGTTTAGAGAGATGAAATTATCCTAATGGAAAGTGAGAATGGAACAGGCTAATGGGAGAATAGGTGACTAGAACTGTCCAGTAATGGAATAAATTAAATTGTGAAGAAGAGAAAGTGGCAGCTGATGATATAGAGGGAAAATGAGGTTGCACAAATGGAGGCTGAATAAGTTTATATCTTTTCAGTAAAGCAGGAGAATTCAGACATTGAATTAAGTCAGTGGACTGCTGGTCTAAAAGAGGAGAAAAATTTATAACTTCATGAAAGTAATTTTAAATGTAGTCAACTTTGGAGATAGAAAAAGGTAGGTTGAATGATCCTGAGACTACAGAGTAATTATGAAACAAAATACCAGCAGACATGTGCTGCAGCCCATAACGCCAGCACTTCTGGAGGCAGAGCGAGGAGGACCGAGCCTAGCCTGGGTAATGCAGTGATTAGAAAGAGCTTATTCAACTCTGAAATGAAATAAGATTTTTATTTATTTTATTTTTATTTTTTATTATTTTTTTAAAATTGGTACTGGGGATCGAACTCACAACTGCGCACTTGCAAGGCAGGCACTTATGCCACTGAGCTAAATCCCCAGCCCCAAAATAAAGATATCCAGAGAGCCAGGCATGGTAGCTCAGGCCTATAATCCTAACACTTAGGAGACTGAGGCCCGAGGATCACTGTGAGTTTGAGGCCAGTTTGGGCAACACAGCAAGTTAAAAGGCAGCCTGAACTATACAGTATGACCTTGTCTCTAAAGGAAAGAAGGCGAGAAGAAAGAAAGAAAAAGAAAGGAAGAAAGAAAGCAAGCAAGCCAACCTGGGGATATAGCCCATAGGCTGTAGATTTAATTTAAAACAAGAATTAGCATAAAAATAACTTTAACCCATAACAATAGTAATATCAACAGGGTAAATCATACTGAGCAGAGACAATGCTGAAAGAGAAACTTGCACAAGAGTTTTTTACTTCTAAAGCAGCATTTTAATTAAGTAGTCTTATTGGTAAGTCAGCACTAATGCTTCTTGTTATAAATCTTAAATTCACATTTCTATGGTAAGTAGAGCTAATAGAGATAATATACATACAAGAGGGGCCAGGGATTTAGCTTAATGGCTTAAGTGCCTACCTGGCAAGCAGGAGGTTGTGAGTTTGATCCACAGTACAAAAAAAAAAAAAAATACAAGAGTTGAAAATGTCATAATTCTGAGATTGTAATGTTTCATCTACAAAGTGGTGAGGAATGACAAAGTCTAACTTTTGTGCAATAGAGAGCTATAAGACATCATTAAGGAACATTAAGGAGACAATTCCTTCTCATTTCATATCAGGTTCTACATCAGCATCGCGATGCTGAGCTGAAAAATATTTCTGAAGTCCCTGACTTACAGATGATTAGCTCATGCTGTAGAGAGATGTTGGTAAAGGCAGGGGTGAGGTGAAGGTATATTTATACAAGAAAGAAAGATTGGACTTTTATGCCAGTCTCTTGGGATTTCCTTTCTTTAACCTAGAGTCAGAAAAATCAATTGGACTTAATGTCTTTACTTAGAGCATAGTAATGTCAGCTCATAGAATTGTTCAGAAAATTAAATGAGATGAATATATCCAAAAGTTCATTGAAAATCTAAAGCTCCATGCAAAATGTGTAGTATTTGCTAAAGCTAAAGGCAACAATATTTAAGATAAATGTTATTTAAATTGATTTTTAAGTGATACAAAGAATAAGCTTTATAATATTGCTTAAAAATAACTGATTATGTCTCAATATGATCAAAGCAATTAATCTAAAATGTTTGTCAAAGGAGATTAAAATAATCCCTTGAGTGGCAGGTGCTCTAAAATGTATGGATACACTTTTTCATTGCATATGTTCAACCTTCACCACAGGAAAAAAATTCAATTACTTCTAACTTCATCTGCCCTATCAATTCCATCAGGCAATGTTTATATGAACTATTTTTCTTATCACTTTTTGTGCCACTTGAAAATAAGTCCTGTATGATGAAGACTATTTGCTTGATCAGTCTGTATAGACATTGATGAAGCAAACAGTGTGTTAGTACAATGTTTGATAACTTGTTATGTTTTTCCTGCTACTTTAAGGGGAAAGAGAAACAGCAAAATTTACCCTAATCACTCATATTCTGGTATTATACACATCAGATTTCAATGAACAAGAGATAGGGGGTTTTTTGAAAATGTATTATTTTATTGCTAAAACTAACAAAACTTACCTTACTGTAAAGTATATATTAAGTACCTACTCTGCCAAGCATTGTGATAAGTGCTAGTAAATATCCCAAACATAGCTTTTCACTACACAGAAAATTTACAAAGGAATTAAAAGAAGATGCTATGGTTTAAATGTATGCATCCCTCCAAAAGTTATAGCAGAATTTAAACAGTTAGCTAAAGGCATAAAGAAGGTGTTTGGGGAATAAACAGGCCGTGAGGGCTCTGCTCACGTGGATGAAATTAATACCTTCATAAAAGCAGCTTCAGAGAGATGCTTGGTCCTTCCATCCCCTCCAGCTCTTCTACCACGAGGACACAGAGTCGTCTCTTCCACCTGTTCCTCTCTGCGAAGGTTGCAATAAAGAAACGGCTAAGACATGGGCTTCCTAGGACACTGAAATCTGCTAGTGGTTTGACCCTGAACTTCAGCTCCAACTATGTGCAAAACAATTTACAATTCACCTGGTCTGTCGTGTTTTATTGTAACAGCAGGAATGGACTGAGAAAAAAGATAAATAATAAATATCTTTGTAAAACTTCAGTATAAAGCTGGTCATGGTAATGCATAATCGTAATCCCAGCACTCCGGAAGGCTGAGGCTAGAGCATCATAGCTTTGATCCCAGCCTGGACAATTTACTGAGACTCCATCTCTAAGTAAAACATTTTTTAAAGGCCTGGAAATGTAGTTCAGTGGGAAGGTTCCAGGCTCAACTCTTGATAGTGTCCCCAAAATAAAAACAACCAAAAAAGGCATAATTTATACTTTTTGTTTTTAAAGTATTTTCAATTTCTGGTTTATGCTTTTTAAGGGGACAAGAATAAATAAAGTTACCATGTAAAAGGTAACAAGAGAACAGTATAGGCCTATGGATGTGAGTCACAGTGCTGAGCTTTTCAAATTCTATGTTGAAAACTTTCTTTTCCTCTTTGCTATACTTACCTTGCACAGCTTTTAACTGTTTTTAATTTTAGAGACACTAAAGCACAATATTCCCAACCCTAAATGAAAACTCATTACTTTTCTCTTCTGCCAAAAGTGTATTTTGAAGGAAAGACATGAGTTTTCTTAGAGACGTAGCTAATTGTTTGGCAATAATCTTGGTCCTTCAAAAATAGGACTAATTATCATCATGAAGGCAGGGAAGCTTAGATGGCAATTTGTAATCTTTAGCAGTTTTTTGCTTGCAGTATTTTAAAGATGTTGCTGCAGGGGGTAAAACACAAAATCATATTTATTTGAATAGAAATATTTAAAATGCTATAGTATGGAATCGCCAAAATAGAAGTCAAAGTAAATGCCTATATCTGTTCCCTGTTTGTATTTAAACTTCCCATGTATTTTTCATAATAGTAGTTTGGATCTGATTTTATTCAATACCTTCACAAATTGGTTCATGTCTTAAATTGCTATTTATTTTCAGTTGAATACTGTGCTGGTCAATATTGTGGCCACCAGCTAAAGGTGACACAAGTATTTGCAAAGTAGATATTCTGAATTTAGATTTGCTCTAAAGTTTTTTAACTCCTCAGAAGAAGATAAAATATTATATTTTAAAATATTAATTATATTTAAAGTAAACTTTTAAAGTATTAAAGTAAATAAAATGCTTTAATAGAATAATATTTGATTTCCTTTATTGTTTTAATGTAGCTATAGACTATTTAAAAGCATATATGTCTCCTGCATTTCTATTAAATAGTGTGGCTTAACAAATGTGGGAGGCAGTAAAATTACTTTTCTCTCCTTTAAAGTACTATTTTTTATTAATAGAACTTTAGATCCAGTGATTTTTAAAAAACATATTACACACTTTAGGAATGTGTTGAACTGCTCATGTACTAAAGCTATGAAATCCACTTAGGAGAATGGCTGCTAAGCAGCTCAAGGCCACCCTGCAGCTTCATTTGTACCTTAAGAGTGCATATCTTTCACTCACGTGCAAAAAGATGTTTCAAAGATTACTCTAAATATAATTAAAGTCAGTCACTGAAGTAAAGTTAAATAGAAACAAAACAAGCTAAAAAGATAGTCTAAAATAAAATGTTACCACAATTGTTTAATCATTTAGCTTAAATTTTCTTACAAGGGGAAACAAGGCATGCCTACATTTCATTTTTAAGATATAGTAAAACCAAAATTCTGAATAACTGACTATTAGAAACACCATTTTTTCTAAGATTGCCACTAAGTCTTTATAGTGAAAAGAAGTATCAGAGAAATCCCGACGAGGTATTGAAAATCAGAAAGCCTGCAGAATGCACTGCTTCTGTCTAGGATTATCCCAGGGAAGACCTTGTGTGATCTCAGCTGCAGATGGGCATCTCTGATCTGAAAGAAGAACAATGCATATGACATCATTAGGAATACTCTCTATCAAATTCCACAAACTACTAAAAAAAATCAGGGATAGTAATTTTCAACAATATTAAGGGTGATCAAAAAATGAAAGACTGAGTTAATCAAAACCATAATTTGAGGCCTATTACAAAGTTACACAGTACAAATTAAGAATAGTTAACTGTTTTAAGGAAAACCTACAAGATCCATTGAAACCAGAAATTGTGTGTGTGTGTGTGTGTGTGTGTGTGTGTGTAGTGGTATTATTAGTCAAGTCTGAAAAATATATACAAGTTAAATGGTCAGAGGAAAGTAAGAAACATGTAGTTAGAAATGATGTAAGGAAAGCAGCAGATAGATCTACCTTCTAAACTCTGAAAAGACATTTGTAATTTGATGTCAAAGCCATTGTTTGGAGCACCAGAGATACATATCTTCACTTTACATCCTAAAACAGTTTAAATGCTCTGGCACAAACAGATAGTAAAGGACAAAGAAAAATCAAGGTAGTTCCCTTCAGATATGCACATGAATATTTGTCAAAATATTTGGATGCAGGGATTTGAAACAGGAAGGAGATCAGGGATGGATATGTAAACTTGCACTGTAGCATAGAGGGTAGAAGAAATTTTCTGCTCTGTAAACATAAATAGAAAGGAAAAGTGGACCTGAACTCCTGAGAGTGTGGATTTCCCCCCAGAGATGCTAAAACTAGATAAGAAAACTTAGAAGATGCAGTTTATAAGATGAAACAAACACCATGACCATGATACTTCATGGATGTCAGGGGAAGAATACCTGTGACATTTCCATGAATGCCTCGCGTGTGACAAGAATGGGGGATTATCAAGTGTGCCAAATACTGTGAAGAAGCCGAAACAGAAAAGAGCACAGACATGGCCACAAGATGTGTCAGCACTGAGGCCACAGGTGACACTGACAAGAAAGGTTTCAGCTGTTAATGTGACGTGAGGAAGGGGATCCTGGGTGTTACAACTGTGAATGACTTTCTGAGAATTTTTCTCATCAAATGAGCAATAACAGCAAGACAAAGAAATAATTCTGTGCATATAGGATCAAGAGAAACTCCCTTTGTTTTTATTTTGTTTTTAAATAGTAGGAATGACAGGGAGGAAAGTATTAACAGCCCTAGAGGAAAGAGGAATAGAAGACTAAAGTCTTCCAGAAAAAGAAGAGCACTAACCAACAGGCTTGTAGTCTAGATGCAAAAATGATGGGAGTAAAGAAAGTATGCCTGTTTCAAAGAGCTCCAGTCTTTCTGAGCCAGTGTGCTTTTCTCTGCCATCATCACTCTCCAGGTTTCCAGCTGTTTCCGCTTTTCATCACGGACTCTCACTGGTAATACTCTGAAGATCTGCTAGGCCTTTGACCATGGTCTTCTGTGACAGCGTTGACCTTTCTTCTGCAGCTTCTAACTTTGCGCGCTAGTAAATCCTTGTGCCTTCCATTGTACAGAAGGCCACTATGATGCTCCCTTCTCTGATTCTATAAATTCCCTTGAATAACCATACGAATCTGTCTATTGAATCTATTTCTCTAGATAATCCTTACTAACACAAAGTTTGGTACAAGACAAGCGGGGTCACTGTTGTGACTATACGTGACCATATGGTTTAGAAGACTTGGAAACCGATTTTTTTTTTTTCTGGGTGTTTGGAAAAGTTTGGAGGTACCATATAAGGAAGTTCTAGAATTCTGTAAACTGAGCTTTATGGGAGATTCTGGTTGGAGCTCAGATGACCAGGATGCTATAAGAATGGACATAATAGAGGCCAGACTTACGAGGCCTCAGATGAGAAGGAAGACTTGGAAACTGGATTAGAAACCACACATGTTGCAGTCTGGAAGAAAATTGGCCTACATTTTGCCCATGTCCTGAAACTTTATTGGAAACTGCGATTAAGAGTGATGGACTAATCAATCTGAAGGAGAAAATTTCAAGGCAGCTCAGTGTTCAGGCTGTGCCATGAGTGATGCTGACTGCCTTTATCGTAGACAGTTAAATGACTTATAAATATTACAGGCAGTTAGACAGGGTTGGGCCCTCAATGTAGAAGTCATCTGCGGCCAGAAGCACATTCACTGAAGTCCAGGCTTCAAGAAAAGAAGGAATGATGAGTCTCACATCCTTTCCCTAGGGGTGAACATCAGTGATTGCTATTCTAAACAGACATCAATCATCTTGGGTGGGGACCAAAATCTCCATAACTCAGTCCTTTTGTGAAAATCTTTGTTCAGTCAATGTACACTTGCTATGAGACTTGCTTCCCCATTTGATTCGTGTTTAATCAATATTACCTAGTGACTGTACTTGTTTAATCTTATTTGCTGGCTATAGTTTTGTCACACCTCATACCCACCTTCTGGCTTCCTTTTGGATCAATATTACCTAAGCAGCGATCCTTGTAATCATTTACCAGTTAACTATAGTTTTGTCCCACCTTGAGCCCTCCTCATCTTATGGCTTTGCTTGATAAAATACCCTTGAGAAGTGATATCCACAGGCACCCACTTTCCAGGCCCTATTCTGTCCCTCTGAGATAGAAGCTATCTTTCTCTCAATCAATTCTTCCTACTCTTAACCTCTATTGTTTCTAGACCTCATTCCTCAATTTTAGAGAAGACAAATTCAACATTTCAGACAGCAGCAGGTTGGGAGTTATAATATTTCCCTCATATTATTTGGAGGTCCTGTATCATGCACTCTGTATTACTTTCAGTCAGATTTATAGTGAAAATTAGGGGCATAAAAGAGTCTAAATTTATATAGAAAGGAAGCACCTTCAAAATGGAGCCAATGAAAGCTTAGTGGTTGCAAAGTTTAGTCTTAAGAAGAAGCCAAAAAATTTGCATTGGAAATACGTCTTGAAGGCATCTCAGGAAATAGACTCCACACACCCAAGCTCAAGCATGCAACAGGGTAAACTCCTTTGAAAGATTTAGCTTTGAGAACAGGCCTCCAAGGCACCCTGCTGATTCAGAGTTAGGGAAAGATTTCTCTGAGTCCAGCCATCTGACAGAGATGAGACAACTCCAGTGGCTCCCTTTGAATCCAAAATAATTACGGTGACTTTGATTATTTGGAGACTCATTTCCTTACACTGATATGTAAAAAGCTGGCTAGGGTATTTCCTTCTCTCTTCAACTGGCTCTAAGCATTGCAAATAAGGCTAGCTGAGGTGCTAACATGCAATTTCTGTAGCCAACAGACAGTCCTGTTTCCTCACATAGTGTTCTCTGTACAATACATATAAACACAGGATATGAGCACGTGAGATATTAGAGCAAATAGCTCGGGGAATGTCAACTGGGTAAGAGCCTCAAAATAAAGAGGCTATGACTCCCTAGGGTACAAGAATTTGCATATCAATAGTCCCCCAAAGCAATTCCATTGCTACCTAATTTGGATTATGTAAATTGATCCTTCCACATATCTTTATCTCTGCAATTTACAGAGATACTAATCTTGCACCTGGCCAGCCAGCTCAAGTTACTCATGTAATTCCCCCCATCCTCACTTTCACTCATCCCTGAGCCACCCCCCTTCTTCACAAGATAATAAATTCTGGGAGAGGTCTAGGATCAGGGCCTTTGTCCACATGTCCTCACCGGGATTGGATTTTGGACTCTTTGGCTGCCCTTAACTTGGAATGTGTCTTGGTGTTTTTACTCTCACCATGGGTTGCATTGGAAGTGGTAGATGGGAATTAACTTGCTGAGATTCCAATTACATCTCAATGGATTGAAATAAAACTTTTTTGGATTGTGAGGAAAACTAAATAGAGGACTACAATGTTTGAATGACTAAACTCAATATTGGGGTTTACAATAACCACAGTAACCAGAGTCAGGACTCTGGCTGATTGTTGACCTTGGTTGGCATCAGTCATGTTGTGCTGGTTTTCCATACATATAGCATGCTTGGATTTGGGTATAATGGAGACTTCAAATGGATTTTAGAGGAAGACCAGGCAGGAAACCTGTGAGAAGTCAGTGCCTGAAGCTATGAAAATGAAGCCAAAGGTGTGATGGTGACAGCAACAAACATGAGATGCCATGAACATGGATCATGTGCCAAGGAAAGCTGCTTACTATCATTGGTACCAACCCAAAAGACAGGGCAGCCTGACCATAGGGTTTGGGAGACCCATGCCCTCTGGAACTCATGTCTCACCATAGCATGCCCCTGATGCTGGATATGGAGCTATAGAACCTAAAGTTTGCCCTGCTGAATTTCTATCTTATTTGGTCCCATTCTTTGAAATGGGAAGGTTTACTCTGTGCCATTGTATACTGGAATGACTTAACTTTATTTTTATTATTACCATCTTTACTTTAAAATAGGGGATCACAGCTAAGACTGTCTTAGACCACACTTTGGACTTGGTGTTTTCAGCTGTTTTAGAATTGTTAAGACTTTGATTCACTATGTTCAGATGTAGGGATTTTGGAAGGGAATTGGATCAAAGGGTCACTACGCTCATTGTTAGATTCATTCAATCACTGATGAGTTCCACCAAATGGCCATTGTTAGGAGGCAAGGGCTGGTTGGAGGAGGGCCACTGGAGCAGGCACCCCAAGGATGTATTCCTTCTCCCAGCTCTGCCTTCTCTCTCTGCCTCCAGGCTGCCCTTGAGTGTGCACTTTGCTTTGGCCATATCTGTTCACCATTATGTTTCTGCCTTGGAGCAAGCTGAGCACAGACTGGATCCTCAGAAAACTGTGAGCCAAAAGAAGTCTCTCTACATTTAAAGTGTGGTTAACAGATGTTTGGACCCAGTGACAGGAAAACAGCTAATACACAACAGCAATAATAGTACCTCTAGAGTTGTGAAGACAGAACTAGCGAGTGAATATTAAACACATTTGCAAAATATGAACATGCATGTACCTCGGCAGTAATAGCCGAAACTTATAGGGAAAAGAAATTTCTCCACAGGGCAAGGGAGAATGGTTCGTAGATATCTAATTTCCTTATGTCTCCTGTTGTACTTTTTATTTTTGATTATTAAAATGTAAATTTACTGTAAGGAGATATAATTTACATTTTATGTTATAGCATTTGTTACATAAGGTTATATAATTAATATTTATGTGAGATATGAACTCTATGATAAAATCACCAGTTGTAAGCACCTCACCTAGTTTAAAAGCTGGAATACAACAAACAACAGCTTCATTATCTGGTTGCTTTTTTTTACATGCTTCTGCTTCATGGAGAGGGAAACTGTTATTCTGAAGTTTAGATTCATCATTTCTCCTTTTGTAAAAATATACGTTCATCATATGCAAAAATATTTCTGAGCCTGGCATGATGGTGCATACCTGCAATTCCAGCACTTGGAAAGTTGAGACAGGAGAATCATTGGGAGTTTGAGGGCAGCCTAGACTACATAACAAGATCCTGTCTCAAAAAATCAAACAACAAAAGTCTATGAAATATATTATTGATTTTACTCTTTTGAAATACATACAAATTATATTTTACCTGAATATAGTCTTTGGTAATAGAATTTTTGTTTAATGTATTTCAAAAATTCATCCGTGTGTTTCATAGTTTTTCATTTTTACTATTCTAAAATATTTCATTATGTAAATATATAAATATGAAAATATAACAAAAATTATTTGTTTCATATTTTCTGAGGGTTAAGTTTTTCAATTGCCTTGCTGTTAAGTGCTATGCAGTTCTTTGTAACATTCTGAGCAGTTAGTTTAAGTTACTTTTAAAAGAAGGTAAAATTTCTATGTCGTTGGTTTCAATTTTACAAGATTGTATTGTTTTGTATTTCAAAGTGGTTATATTGGGGGGTTGGGGATATAGCTCAGAGGTACAGCTCCTGCCTGGCAAACAAAGGTCATGAGTTCAATTCTCAGTACCAAAACACACACACACACACACACACACACACACACACACACACACAAAGTGGTTATACCAGTTCTTCCTATCCAGAAGTTACATTAGATTCTTATTCACAAATTTATTATTATTTAAAATGTTTTTTGCAGATCTCTCTGTTGAATTTCCTTTTTCAATTCATCTTGTTTGATGTGTCAGATTAAACTAGACAGCAAGTACATTAGCATACCCAATGAGCTAGAATTTGTTTGGTTCTATATGTGATTTTACAGTCTGTAGCAAACTGAGGACAAATTCTTGTCTTTTTAATTATTTCGACCTCATTCAAAAATTGTATACATGGCTTGTATTAGGAATAATCAGTTAAATGTAATCACTTTAGCAATATGTCAGGCCCTGTATTAAGTATTAATAGTGTCACTACCAATAAGTTATCAGGTACTACTAGTAATAGATATGTGAAATGGATTTGTGCTAGTTTCTCATTGCTGCTATTGTAGATTGTTACAGCTGGTGGCTTAAAATGCAGATTCACTACCTTGTAGTACTTAATGTTAGAAACATGAAATGGGGCTCAGAAGGCCCCAGGTTAGAATCTAGGTGGTAGCAAGGGTGTGATCTTTTAGAAACTCTAAGGAGTTAGCTCTTTCTTTGATTTATTCAGCATCTAAAAGTAACTCAATCATCTGTTAAAGATGCTTTTCCATCTTCTAAGCCAATAAAGGCCCCTTGATCCACATAATCTTTCTCACATAATATTATTCTGACACAAAACCTCCTGTTTTTCTCTTTCATGTAAAGGAAGCCTTGATATTATATTGTCAGGACAAATTCCTTATTTATTGTCCATGATAATCTCCTTACTTCAAGGTCATCTGATTAGTTATCTTAATTCCAACTGCAACCCTAATCCTCCTTGCTACAGAACATAATGAATTCACAGATTCAAAGGATTGAAATATGAAATTCTTGTGGGGTGTATTATATTTCTTATTGTAATATTCCTTAAATCTAAGTGTCATGCCAAAATTTAAACCATTAAAATCAAGAAATGAAAGTGTCATGTGTAAAATTTTCATTTAAAATATATTTTAATTTTTTTCACTTCATATGATTGCTGCAGAACTTTAGTTTTTGGTTGATTTATTTATTTATAATTATCTTGAGTTCTACAGTTGATTTTGCTTAAGTTAAAATAACATACATTTAAGCTCTATGTTTCCAGTTTTAGAACTGTATTAATTTTAGAGGAAAAGGACAGTAAGTAATACCTATGAATATTGATTAAGTCAGCTCTGAAATAAACTATAAGAAAATATAATTTCAGAACCTAATGATTCAGCTGATGTGCAAGATACATTAAACATAACAATACTATTTCTTATTTATGTAACTTTTCAAGATGAAAAAACACAGATTTGATTTAGGTGCATACATTTTTAACTTAAGGATTTCTGACTCCAACTCTATTAAGACCCCCTGACTATCTGACTTGCAGTGATTTTATTTAGTCCCAAGCCATGATGGTCATAATTTCATGCATAAACAAAAGCTATTTTTTTTTTGTCTTTTAAACTAGATTTAAAATTCACTGATATGATAGAAATAGAATTTAGACTGGTTGTGGGAGAATAATTAACAAACAAGACATCCACTACCTGTCAGTGTTTCCTGTCCTTTTAGAGGGATTGATTAAAGTTGCCCAATTAGGGATGAAAGGAAAAGGCCTCAGGACACAGGCCCCCAAAAGCACTATCCTTGCTTGTGGACACACCCACACCCACACCCCCCACACAACCACACACACCAACAACCAATTCACACTTCCTGAAACATTTAATTTGCAAATCTTTGAAATGTCTCTATTGTGGCATTTCATAGAATATTTTAGTATTTTGTGGTAAAAATTACCATTTCAATTGTTGCTGAGGCAAGATACTTTGCAGCATGAGTTCCCAAAAGTCCTAGGGGTTCTGTCATATTTGTCTTCAAGATCTCTGGGCATGTGTTTGTTAACTCGCTGATTTGGAGGACATATTTTAGGAATCTTGAATGCTTAAAGACGTAAATCAGTGAATTATGATTAATTAAGAAGTCTTCATTTTATTTATTGGACATCAATTTGGAACCAATTGTTATCAGACCAAAGGGATTTTGCAGTTTACACCCTCCCCAGGGATGTATTTCTGCTATTTCCAATATAATACCAAAATGGCATATGTAATCCTCATTTTTCCTAATGAGATTTTTAGTTATTATCTTTCAATTCAAGTTACATGGATAGCTACTGAAGCCCAAGCATCTATAGATTTATGTACACAGTAAATATTTGCTTACTGAGAAATAGCTTAATATCTCTGTTTTGGGAGAAATGTGTTTGGTTATCAAATCTGACAATCTATCTTATCTGTTTAATCAGAACTTTTTAAGAGTATTAAAAGTCCAAGGCCTTTTCATATTTCTCATACATGAACTTTGTGTATATTTTAATCAGTTACTGCAACTTTATTTTATTTAAAATTTAGTTTCTTTGGTTACTGAAGCCTTAGGATTAAAAACTAGAGTTGGAGTTGACTTTTTGATTCAGCACTTTAAAATTTCTGATTTTTGTTTCCTTGAACCTCATGAATTATGAACTCAACCAAATCTAGCATTTGTGATTGGCTTGTTGTCTAGTGCTCAGATGGGTGGTATGAGTACTACACCTGCCTAGGGGTAGAGACAGGATATGGCATAAAGGCGGGAAGAAGGTGTGTCTCTCTTTCTTGTCAGTTTGCGCCTTGCTGTCTGCCACGGCCATGAATGGCGGCCCCGCCATGACACCCTGCCTCGGAGCCAACTGAGTATGGACTGAAACCTCCAAGAATGGTAAGAAATAAATCTTTTCTTCCTTAACTTTGGGTGTAAGGTATTTTGTCTCAGTGACAAATAAAAAGTAATTAAGGCAAACCTGAATAGAAATAATAATACTTACCTTTCTAAATTATAAAGATTAAAAGAAATAACATGTCTAACGTAGGAGCTTGCTCATAAAAGACATTCAAGAGCTCTTTTTTGTTGTATTATATTCTGTTTGTTTTGTTTCCTTTTTTTATCTTTTCTGTAACTAAGGTAGTAAATCTAGGATTTTTTTTCAAATTGTGTTTTATTGCTTTCTGCTTAGACCTTATGGTTGGATTGCATAGGGTGAAAAATTGGTCACTGACATTTATTGTGGTAAAAGCTAAAAAAGTTTTCAGACATTGAATATGCAATATCCTTCAAGAAAAAGGAGAATTTAGAGATCATTAATTCTAAAGGCCAGTGGATAAACGATCAGGAAGGACATACTAGAATGTTATTAAGAGAAACACATAAAATAATTTCTCAAACTGTGTTAGTAGCTTGTTTCTTATGCTGATCTACTTAGTACTTAGAATTTCCACATACTTGTGGACTTTTATCTTGAGAACGGAGGTTTGTCTGTAATTCTTATATCTTTTTAAAACACTGGTTTTGTTGAATTATAATATTATTACTTGAAAAATGTTTTATCAATAGAAAATCTGAGGGGGCATTCAAGACTAAAAGAATGAGGTTATAGGAAGACCTGAATTTATCAATCACCATGTCTGAATTAGACTGCCAGCATTTTAGTCACTGGTGGAAGGGAAATTTAGAAAAAATAAATCTTATACCCTTTTGGGAGAATCAGTAAAGAATTATTCAATTAATGGGGCTTAAATGAAAGACAAAGTTTTTTCTTGAGAAAGAGGACTTTAAAAGAACATTCAATACAGAGGTTTTTGATGAAAAATCCAGTTTTAGTGACAGTATAAGGAGGAAGATAAATAAAATAAGTTGAATCAGAGTTCTTAACCTTGGAAGACTAAGCTATGGATGCCATGAACACAAGTAAGAAAATAAGAGGCTATTTTAGTAGCAGAAAAATAGCTGTAATGCAATCTTGTTTTGAAAGAAGACGTAATTTTATTTCTGCTCTAAAGTTACTATTACTCACCTATGTTAGTTACTTTTCTTGTTGCTGAGACAAAATACGCAACACTTAAATTAAAGTACCAAAGGTTTATTTAAGTTCACAGTTTGTAGAGGTTTCAGCTTATAGATGGATGGCTCCAAAGCAGTGTGGTATGCCAAGAGACACAGCAGAAAAGAAATAGTTCATGGTAGGAAGAAAACAGCAAAAGAAAGTGACCAACAAACTCTAAGTAACTAGCAGCAGGACTCTTTCTGTCCCTTATGTTGTATCTAGGTTACCTGCTCTTAGGGTAAAAAGCCCTCAAGTACTTAATCCTAGCACTCTTAATCCTGTCATTACACGTTGAGTCTATCACACACTTTAGATCCAGCCACTTCTGAAAAATCCCAACCATTTAGGCTTCAGGGAGACTTCTCACAAACCATAACAACACCTAAGATAGCAGCATCAAACCAGGGTCTGCGAGGCAGAGAGATAGGATGAAGTGGGGAAAGCAAATGAAAGTTAGGCATGAGAAGAGAGTAAGGAGCCCA